>PVLC010024887.1:0-24133 GCA_004027655.1 Graphiurus murinus
CCCCCGCCTTCCTCTAACTGCAGAACGACAAACGACTCACATTCCTATTAAAAGTCATCCTGCAGATTCTCCCAATGGAGAGGCCCGAGAGCAGGAGCTGGCAGGAGTGGGCACTTGGGCAAGAGTTGTGGGCACAGCTCCTGCAGCCAGGAATTCCCTACCTCCCTGGGAACTGGGCACTCTGTACATGTGGCCAGCCTCCTGCACGGCCCTTGGAAAGCCCGCACATCCCTTTTGTTTGGGCAATTTGCATTTGTTAAACAGCGTCTAAATGGGTGGAATCCCAGCTCCTAAACACATTTTGCAGACATCTTTAGAGAGCATAGCTTTACAGCAGGGCTTTCCTGTTAACAGCCCTAAGCTAAGGGCAGTGGCCTCTCCAAATATGGCGGTCAGGGACCCACTCCTATTTGGGAGAATCCTTTGATTTATTTTTCTCAGCACTTGTGCCAGAACCAACTGTATAACAGGCCATCTAATTGAGACTTGGCAGCGGACAGCCCGGATCAAAGGCAGCCCAAGCCCAGACCTCGGATCCCAGGCCAGTGGGCACTTAGCTGGTCTCCCAAGCAAAGCATCGTGTCTGTTTTCCAGCGGCTCCTGCCAAGGCTGTAGCTTCAGCAGCCCACTGGCTGGGCTGTGGCCTGCTCCACCACCCGTTCCAGAAGGAGCCACTGGTGCGCTATTAAAGCCAGCAATGAAGGGCCTCGGTGACAGCAGAGGTTCAGGGAAGGAGGAGGGCCCTTGAAGGAAGGCCGGCAGGGGATGGAGGATTCCTTCAGGGAAAGAAGCGGAAAAGGACCTTTTCGCAGGTTGACAGGCAATGGACTTTTGACCACATTCTTAGATGTTTACTAAGCCAAGAACTCTGTTTCCAAGGAAGACCCAAGGGGAAGGAGAGTGGCCACTTTGGTAGCGCCAGAAGCGCCAGATCACCAGGGAGGTGCTTTGTAGATCAAATATGTCAAGTGGTTCAGTCTGGACTCCTTTGGTTCATTTTCTGAATCTCCAGCTCCTTGTCTACACTGAGTAACACTAATTGTGTACACACACACACACACACACACACACACACACACACACACACACAGTCACTCAATGGCCGCCTCGATCAGTCAAGGGCAATCCTGTCCCTCTTGTGTGGGACAGGCCAGGGGTGGCCACGTGACCCCGGTCAGACCACGGAAAGACTCGCTGGTGACTCTTGTGAAGGTTTTTATGCTCTCTGGGAAAAACCTTTAAGAGTGACCTTCTCTTTCTTCCTTTGGGTTCTTTGGTAATGGCTTTATTAAGGTATGCTTTCCACACCATAAAATTCGCTGCCTTTCAGGGGATAATGCGATGAGTTTCAGTAACTTTTCAGACATACGCAATCATCACCATTAGCTGACTTTTAAAGCATTTCCATCACCCCGAAAAGGAAGCTGGAATCCATGTGCAGACACTCCGGTTTCCTCTCTCAGCCCCAGCAAACACGGGTCCACTCCCCACCTCCATAGACTGACCTCTCCTGGACAAGTCACATGAACAGAATCATGCAATATCTACGTGTGTGTGTGTGTGTGTGTGTGTGTGTGTGTGTGTTTGGCGTGTTTTCCAGGTTGATTGCTGTCTTAACATTATCTGCATTCTGTTTTCTATATTCCTGGGTAGTATTCATCCTGCGGCCCTCCCACACTTGGTTTATCCATTCATGTGGCGATGAACGTAGATGGCTTTTTACTTTTTGGCTCTTAGGGACAATGCTACTCCTAGCATTTGTATACAAGTCTTTTTGTGGCCGTGTTTTCATTTCCCTTGGGAAGTTATCTGGGAGTGGCATTGCTGTGTTTATCATTTTAAGAAACTGCCAAACTCTTTGGAGCTACACACTCTTCATTCCCCCAGCACTGCACGAGTCCCTCCCGGCCACTCATCAGTGTCTCTTGGATTATGGCTATCCTCAGGGGAATGAAGTAATATCTCATTGTGGTTCTAATTTGCATGTCCCAAATGAACAATGATTTTTCTCATCTTTTTATGAACTTATTCACATGTATTTTGGTGAACTGTCTATTCAAATATTTTTCCAGTTGGATTATTTGCACTATACTTAAGTTGTAAGAGTTCTTTATAAATTATAGATATAAAGTCCTTTATTGAATATATGATTTAAAGATATTTTCTTTGAAGCAGGGACCTGGTTTGTGTTTTTTGGTTGCTGTTGTTTTCTCACTTAATGGTGTCTTTTAAAGTGCAAACGTTTGATGAAGTCCAATTTTGCTTTTTATCACTTGTACTCCTAATGTATCTATAACAAAACAGAACGAACTTTGCCTAACTCCATGTCACAGAGGTTTAATTCTCTGTTTTGTTCTAAGAGTTTTCTAGGTCTATGGCTCATCTATTTTGAGTTAATTCTTGTATATATGATTTGAATTATCTTTTTGCGTGTGACTATCTAATCGTCACAGCCCCCTTTCTTATACACATGTTAAACCCTCCATTGAATTACCTTAGAGCCTTTGTTGAAGTAAATTAACTACACATTTTAGAGTTTAATCCTGGTTTCTCAATTTTGTTCTATTTATGAGTATGCTCATGGAAGTATCGATTTATGTTGCTTACTGTAACTTGTAGTGAGTTTTGAAATGGGGAAGGGTGGGTTGTCTACCTTTATTCTTTTTCAAAGTTGTTTTACCCATTCTGGCTTCTTTACTTCTCCATATGAATCTTAGGATTAGCTTGTCAATTATGGAGGGTGGAGGTAGCAACTGGAATGTCAATACATGTAGCATTTAATCTATGCCTAGCCTTATTTCTTTTCACTTCTTATCCACTTTTAAGAATTGGATTGTATTCTCATGTTGAGTTGTAAGAGTTCTTCTTAAGTTACCAAAACAAATATTTTATAATAAAGCATTCTGTAAATATTTTCCCCAGTCCTTTTAATTTTCCCGAGAATGTCTTGCACAGAGCAAAAAGTCAAACATCTTATTTTCTTTAATGGATTGTACTTTTGGTGTTGAATCTAAAAAGTCATCACAGAACCAAGGTGATCTAGACTTCTGTTGCTACCTCCTGAAAAATTTATAGTTTTGCATTTTGCATTTAGGTCTATGATCCATTGTCAGTTAGCTTTTGTGAAAGGTGTAAGGACTGTATCCAGATTCACTTTTGTCTTTGTATTTCATGTGGATGTTCATTTATTTTAATACTGTTAAAAGACTATCCTTTTTGCATTGAATTACCTTGGTTCCTTTGAGCTGTATTAGTTTATATTTATGTGGGTCTATTTCTAAGTTCTCCATTTTATTATGTTGATATATTTGTCCATTCTTTCACCAATATAACACTGTAACTTTATAATAAGTCTTTACTTATTAATTAATTTATTTTTTGTGATTCTGGGGATTGAACCCAGGGGCACTCTACCAGTGAGCTACACCTCAATTCTTTTTTATTTTTTTTATTTGAAACGGTCTTGCTAAGTTGCTGAGGCTGACCTTGAACTTGTTATTCTCCTGTCTCAGCCTCCCAAGTACTGTAATTACAGACATGTGCCAGTGTGCCCAGCATAGTAAGTCTTGCAATTAGATAGCTACAAACCTCTAGCTTTGATATTCTGTAGTATTGTGTTGGATATTTCTATATAAACTTTTAGAATCAGTTTGCCACTATTCACAAAATAACTTCCTGGGATTTTGTTTGAGTTTGCATAGAATCTGTAGATTAAATTGAGAAGAATTTTAGCAATATGGATTTTCCTGTCCATGAACATGGAATAGCTCTCCATTTATTTACACCTTTGATTTTTTTAACTAGAGTTTTATAGTTATCCTCATATAGATTTTGTACATATTTTGTTAGATTTATACCCAGTGCAAATGATATTGTGTTTTTAATTTCAATTTCAATTGTTTATTGCTGGTGTATAAGAAAGCAACTGACCTTCGTATATTAACCTTTAATCATGCAATTTTGCTATAATCACTTCTTAGTTCCAGGACATTTTTTGTTGCTTTGTTTGTTTGGGAGGGTTTCTACATGTCCTAACTTTCCACCTATTTCGCACTCTGTTGGCTGCCCTGATTGGCCCTTTCCCTGTTTCTTGTCTCACCTGTCAGCTCCATATGGGGTCCTAGCTGTGTCCACATCTGCTTCTCTCAAGGTGCTTGGTATTGTCCATTCAAGCAGAAGACATTCAGGTCTTTAATAAATGAATGCAAAATTACTTGCATAATTACTACTGAAACTGGACTAGATACATTAATTCCTTCTTCAGGAAGACCCAGAGGAAAGACTCCGAGGCAAAACCAGATGCCAATACTTTTAAGCCTTGGAACTATTTGCTCTGGGAATCCACAGAGGAGTCCTGTGATTGGGGTGAGGTGGGAGGACTTAGAAACTTCCTTCCTTGGGAAGAGTTTCCTTTTCATCCCCCAACTCTGTGCTTTGAGCAGCAAGATTGAAAACCACTGACTGTTTTACAGATTAGGTCTATTGAGACCCCCCAGAGTTGTCTGGTTTCACATGGCTAGCTGGAACAAGGCAGAGATTAGAACCCACATGTCCCAGGTCAGTGTTCATTTGCATCTGGAAAGAAACCCCCGTGTATCCTAATTGCACTCATAAAAATCATGCCACCCTTAGTGTGATTCTTGACCTAGAATATATTTATAGCACCTGATAGTGAAAGTCATGAGAATCTTAGAGACAATACGATGTAGTTCTTGAAATTCATAGTTGAGCACACCCAAACTAAGAAAGCTAACATAGTTTTTTTTTTTTTTTTTAGGTCCTATTCATGGTGTGTGTGTGTGTGTGTGTGTGTGTGTGTGTGTGTGTGTGTGTATGTGTGTGTGTGTGTATGAGGTCTTAGCCTTGGTCAGGGTGGTTGCTATTCACTAGCGTAGAAAATCCAGTTTCTAGCCAGGGAGGTGGGGAGGGGCACCAAGTGCTGTGTGCATGTATGTCAATGTCAACATGATTTACATTATGATGTGAGATGATAATGCACTGATAAAAGCACATTAAAAAAAGAGAATTCAGTTTCTCTCTAGAAGTAAAGAAAAACTTGAGAAAGGGCGTTTCCTTTTTGTAGGTACAAGGGAGCCATTTAGCTGTGTTCCTCAGATACTGGGAGATTTCTGGAAAGCAGGAGCCAGTACCTGGCATTGTATCCTCCTAACAAACACCACCACGGTCAGCCTTTGGGATGTGGTTGTCTTTTTGTACTCCACACTTCAGTAACCATAACAAGTTAATAGATCTGCAAATATCAAACAGAAATGCCTTCCCTTTTGACCCAAAAGAGCAGGGGAGAGATTAGCAGTAATAACAAGTCCACTGCTAATCAAGCTGTTTCCCCTAAGTGAGGTGCCGTTCCCTGGATCCCCATGTTCCCTGAGAGTTTCCAGCTTTGGGCCTTCAGGGAGAGCTTGGGTGCATTCACTCTCATAGGAGCAGCTGACTCCAGCCCTGGAGGTTAAGTGTGAATGGAAAACAACTGGCAAAGGGGAAGAAACCCAAGGAGAACGGAGGCAGGAGAGCTCCGTGGCTTCTGACACACAGTAGGTTCTCAAAATAACATTTGTTGAAAGGATGCTTGAGTGTGAGTGTCCAGATCAGCCACAACCCCTCAAGGAAGCAGCTCATGTTTTCCTTTTGTCTAATCTTTTATTATACCAAGGAGCTTGTAATACATATTTTAGGGTTTCAAATGCTCCTTCTTGCATTGTGGACTGAACTGTGTGATAGCTTAGGTCTATTGGGACATAGCTCACCATCCCAGAACTTGATGCCTTAAAACAACTGTTTCATTACCTCTCACATTCTGGGGGTGCCTTTTTTCAGCCGGGCAGTTCTTCTGCTGGTTCTGTGCAGAGGCATTCAGATCCTAGCTGAGAATGGGGTCACCAGAGGCTCAATTGGGGACACTGGCCTAGCTGGATCCCCTCTATTTTTTTTTTAATGTAAGCTTGGGCGTCTTCTCTCCGTGTGACTTCCTATGTAGCTTTCCTTAGTAGTCTCTCTAACAGAGTGGCTGGTTCTCTCTGCCAGGTGGTCCAGGGCTCCAAGAAGAAGGCTTCCAAGGGGACTATGCTTATTAAGACTCTTTTGCTAATGTCCCACTGGCCAAAGCAACTTACGTGACCAAGCCCCAAGTCCACGTGGGAGTAGACTTCAAAATGGCATGAACACCATGAGGCGTGGTGCACTGGGGCCCAACAGAACAGCCTGCCAAGAGGCGAGTGGAGGTGGGGCTTTCCAGGTAGTGAGGTATGATAACACCGTACAGTTGCCCACTGGGGCTCTAGTTTAGGGTGAATGGACATGGGGAATGGTAAGAGTTGAGGCTGGAAAGGTGATTATAACCAGATTGAGAATGCCTTTCAGCGGACATGATCCTCCAGACAGAAGGCAAAGAAAGCAATGGAGGCCTCCAGGCAGGGCAGGGTGGTCCAGCAAGCGTGGCTTGGATTTTCTTATGTAGACATGGCTGGAGAGACATCTCTGGAGACAGTGGGATGTGCGGGCAAGGAGAGCCGTAATCAGTGAGAAGATAGAAGAGCGTAGCCATAGAGTAGTCACGGGGAAAAGGGAGGATCTGCTGGTCCAAAGACAGTTTTGGTGAACGAACCTCTAGGGCTTGAAACCGACCGGCTGGAGGAGACGACCTCCAGAAGGACCCTAAAGAAGGACTGCGCTTCCAGGCCCTGGGGTCTGCACACCGGTGCATGCTTGCTGGGTGGGTGCCCCACGTGATCAACTCAGGTTCCTCTGACCAGGTGCAAATAGGTTTGATTCCTGTTATATTCTTAAAATATAAAAGCTTGATGAAGAAAATTTAATAAGAACCCTAAGACTGGTTTAGGAGTTAGAAGAGACCAAAATGGAAATTAAAAACAAAACCAAACAAATATTTAATAGCAACCCGGCATACCCAGCCTAGTAAATGTCGGGTCCCTGGGGATCATCCAGAGTTACAGGGGTGATGGAAACCAGGCTTGTTCTTGCTTTGAGAAGCCCCAGAAACAAGAAGCATAGCATTTAAGACGTGTACATGAGTGGCCAGGCTGGGAGGGCCCTGGGGTCAGAGGCCAAGTGGTGTCTGGCTGGCCACGCCCCTGAGAGCCCTTGGGAAGGGCTGGCCCAAGGGGAATTGGGAGTCTTTCCCTTGGATCCTTATCGTGCTCCATTGAGGAGGCTGGGCAGAGTTTCTGGTTTCAGACCCTGGTGCCCTAGGGAACTTCTTATTTCACCCTTTGTTTTCCTCTCCCCTGAAGCAGGCGGGTTGCCTGGTCTGCAGGGGTCAGGGGCCAGGGCTCTAATTACTTTCATTCCTTGGGTTGCTGGGAAGGGTCTTGGGAAAGGAGTCAAAGGCCTGCCTGTTGCTCCTGCTGGCCCAGGGCGCTCACCACTGCTGCTGGAAGCTTGTGCCTTGTTTGTGAAGCAGCTATCCCATCCAGGCTTGTCAGGTCTTGGGCGGAAGAAGGGGGTGGGGGAGGAGCTGTGATGTAACCAGATCTCGCTCATGATAAAGGCTGGTTTGCAGGCTTGGAAAAATCAATCTTCCAACTCATCTGAGGGGTGAACTAGAAAATAAAACAAAATAACCCAAAAATGTATAATAGAAAGACAGCTGCATAGGAGGGCAAGAAAGTAATGGTGCTCCCAAGCTGTGGTGGTGTGGATGAAGGCAGCTGTACTCCTTGGAAGAGGGGTTATCTCGGAATGACCTGGGGCTTCTTGCCTGGTGGTAAATGCCACACTTAGCTCAGTACTAATACAATTGGGTTCCTCGGAAATATCAGCTTATCCCTTGATCATTTGTATTTCTAGGACTAAGCTATTGGTGACGCTAGGACTTGACTGACACTTTCCATGCTTTGGAAACTTTCACTGATGCTTCGAAAGATTACTGTTACGCCTGGGTAGTTTGAGGCAACGTTAAATAAATTTAGCGTTAGTACTGAGCGCTACTAAAGCATTCAGTATGTGCCAGTCACCGTTCTAAGGAGCTTCCGTGCAGGAGCATGGCTCTGTCCTGCAGCCCTCTGGGGTGTTTGATATCATTAGCCCCATCTTACAGATGAAGAGAAGGAGGCACAGCACTTCAGCAGCTTCCCCAGGCAAACATGGTAAGGAAGGAGCTAGCCTTGAACTAGGGTATCTAAGCACACAGCTCAGGGCACCTTCAGAAGTGCTCCTGTCCCCCTCGACTCTTTCATCTAAAATCAGGGCTGGCTTGGCTTCTGGTATTAAGAAGCCAGAGTGGAAGAACAGCTTTGAGGATGGGGAAAATGATGCGCGCCCCCAAGACAGTGTTGGAGGATGAGGCAGGGGCGGGGCTCCGCTGTGCACCCGTACCAGGTGTGCTCAAGCCTCAAATGCCAGCCACCAGGGTTAAGAGTGCTGAGGGGAGGTTAGTTCATGGCCATACTCATGCTCCTTTATTTTAGGAGTACTTTCTTTTCGGTTTCTTTTAAACCAAGAGTTTGCTTTCCCTAGCTCTGGTGGCTGTGGCTGGGATCCCAGGGCCATGCAGGAGGTCCAGGTACCATGTCAGGTGTCGCAGTGTGTCCGCCTGCCCTCTGCTTCTCCCCATCTTGGCCAACCCTGAAAAGCAGGAAGGTGGCCCCAGAGGGACACTGGCTGCCCAGAGACTGGCTGGATAAGTCCTGTTTTTGTTTTTTGTTTTGCAGTACTGGGGATTGAACCCAGGGGCATTCTACCTCTGAGTTACACCCCAGCCCTATTTTATATTCTTTATTTTGAAACAGGGTCTCGCTAAGTTGCAGAGGGCCTCACTAAGTAGTAGAGGCTGGCTGTGAAATTGCGATCCTCCTGTCTCAGCCTCCCAAGTACTGGGATTACAAGCCTGCACCACCACACCCGGCTGAGAAGTCCTGTTTCACAGGGAGAGCTCAGTGACTTTACCTGTTTTTGGCAACTCTGCACACCTCCCGCCAAGGCCTCAGAGTGGACAGGTGACTCACTTACACAGGGAGGGGAGCGGGGGTGGGTGGGGTGGGGTGCGTGAGTCTGGCTTTGACACCAGGATCACCTCGTCCTTCATAGCAATTACCAGAAGGAGTAGGAGGAGAGCATTACACACAGAGGAGGAAGAGATGGCACACAGACGCACACACATGTGCACGTAGGCATGCACACAATGCACAGCCACACATGCACACACACATGCATGAATGCACACAAATACACACGTGAACACACATGGGTGAACATGCTTATGGGTGGAGCCACAAACACATACACAACCACATGAATGCACACCTGCACACACATGTATACATGCACATGCGGGGGGATACACGTATGTGCAAGGGTTGATGTTTCCCACGGCACCTGGGCTGCTCCAACACAGCAGAGGGCTCCAGGAGGAAAGGCACATCAGCCAGGTCTCATGGGGTTAGGGGAGGGCAGGCTTGCAGGGAGGAACACTTTTCTCCTTTCTATATGCAAACTTTTTTCTTTTTCTTTTTTCTTTTTTTGGTGGTGGTCTTACTGGGGATCAAATCCAGGGGTGTTCTACCTCTGAGCCACAACCCCAGTTTTTATTTTGAAACAGGGTCTTGCTGAATTACCACAAACTGGCCTCAAACCTGTGACCCTCCTGTCTCTGCTTCCCTAATACTGGGATTCCAGGCATGTGTCAGACTTTCTTTTCTAGAACAGAGTTCGGTTCCCAGTGCTTGGGGGTGGGGAGCACACAGCATTCCCACATGCCCCTGTCCCAGATTGAGCACGTTTTTTGCTATGAATTCTAAGTTGAAAGGCGTGTCGTGATTGCTAACTCTGCCCTACGCACACGCACTTGATGTGCCATGCGTGTTCAGTAGGCATTGGGCTTTGATATTATTTGAATTTAGTAAAATAGTTATTTATACCTAAATATGTAGTAAAATGGACAGAAAATATGAGATTTTAAGCCGGGCGTGGTGGCGCACGCTTGTAATCCCAGCATTCGGGAGGCTGAGACCTCAGCTACCTAGTGAGGCACTCTGCAACTTAGTGAGACTCGGTTTCAAAATAAAGAATAAAAAATAGGGCTGGGGGTGTAGCTCGGAGGTAGAATGCCCCTGAGTTCAATCCCCAGTACCGCAAAAAAAAAAAAAAAAAGAGAGATTTTAAGAAATGAAGAATTAAAAAAAAAAAATCCTTCACAGCGATTTTCGCTGTCTTCCAGAATACGTTTTAAATAAATCCTGGTAACTCTTAAGAATTTTTTTTTCAGGGATGCAGAGAAAAAATGTGTAGCCAGCGTCCACTGATTGTTTTGACGTGAAATCCACGGGGAGGCTGTTGTGACTGACTGCTGTGGGCTCGGCTTCTTCCTCTACTAATATCAGAAATACTGTGATGTAACACAGAAATAATACCAAACTGACCTTACGCCAAAAGAATACTGGATGCTGACGGTACTCTGAAATAATCCTGCCCTTCGTAAGCAGAATATCCCACTGGAAATCTGATTTAACTTCCCTGCATCACCGTGTTAAGTTCCGGACTGTCGGATGCTCTTTCCCTTAGGGTCTCCGCCGAGGTGACAGCATCTAGATTTGACCTGTTTTGAATGGGAATACGGCTAACAGAACTATGTGGACAAGAAAGTCCCATTCGGCTTTTGAATTAGCCACACAATTTCCAATGAATATCGAGTAGGTCACAGTGTGGCGTGCTGTGTATACACAGGGAACAGAAAAAACCTGGTTTTAGGTTGCAAATTTGATGATGCATTTTCTTAGTGACTCTCCACATGAAATGCTCTTTGAAAACACACACACACACACACACACACACACACACACACACACGTTCTCTCTCTCTCTCTCATGGATGGCATGATTCTAATTTCTCTTGCCACCTGTAAGGTATGGCCAAATTAAATTAATACATAGGAGACTTGTTTTGCTGGGCTCCCGCAGTAACGACTTGCACTTCTTGAAAGGCCTTTCTCCTCGCGGCTCCCTATTCTGAAAAGGTTTACCGTGTCTTCACGGAAGTGGTTGTCACGCTTTAGAAAAATCACAAGCAGCAAAAAGTCAGAATTGTCAGTTCAGAAGACGCTGCTCATTCCACTGGGTACGACTGAGCAAGCGGAGCTGGCAAACGATCTTTAGAAAAAAACAGAGGCTGGGAACCACGGCAGAATGAAGATAAAAAGGGCTGCAGGCTTTATTCTCGCTGAAAGCTGGCAACAGGAGCCTGCAGGAGGGTGGACGTCTATCAGATAGGTCATCTGTTGTGTAATGAAGAATAGAAGGCAGAGACAGGCAGGAGGGGCAGGTGGGCCCCCTCTCCAAGGGGCAGGAGAGCCGGAGAGAACCCGCCCCTCGCGAACTGCCCACCTTTAATTTACTACCGACGGCTGGCTTGTTAGGCAGAGTCGGCCAGGGGAGGGGAAGTCCATTTAGAAGGTTACAGGCACACCTGAAAAATCGGCTTCTCATTTCTCCGTGGTCTGACTCATTATGAATTCATTTCTCTCAGTCCTGGGCATCTTATTAAAAATGACGAACATGTCAAACATTTCCTGGTCTTGTGATATTTCTATTACTTTTCTAACGTCGCAGCCTGTGTGTGTGGTGTGTGGCTTCGTGAGGAAGAAGTAAGATTGTGGTAACGCGTAGTAACCGTTTGGAATGCACGTCATTGTCAAGGAAGGCTGCCCTCCTGTGCCTCTGCCGATAACATGCCGGGTGTTCTGCTTTAAAATATAGACTCCAAACCAAACATCCATCTCAGGGAAAGTTGGTTTATGGACACCCGATTTAAAATCGCCATGGCGTCTCTGATCTCTTAGGGCTTTTAGTTTCTACAAGAAGGTTCTGTTTGGTGTCTTGATCTTGCACAAAGCCAGCTGTGCTTGGAACCGCTGGCCAGGTTAGCCAGCTGGGGCTGCTTCAGGATTGGGGACCTGGGGAACCTCTTACACCTGCCTGAGCCCAAGAAAAGGAAAGAGAGGATGCCGGTGAGTTTATCTCTTTCTTTGCCGGGGAACTGGAGCCCTGCTCTCCTACCTGGTATGGCAATGATGGGATACACAGCAGAATCCTTCTAGCCAAATACAGTTTGGCAAAACGCCCCCCAATGAGAAATTGTTAATCAGATCTCCTAAGAAACATGCTGAGATTGAATGAGCTGGGCTGCGACTCCCGGGGGATTCCTCCTCCTCTGGCCAGCCTGCCGGAATCAATAATGACCATTTGTGCTTAGTGAGAGAGACTGAGTCCTCCTTTCCGTATTGACTGGCTGGGGCGTATAGCACCCCACATGGCAGCTGGGCGATCAGCATACCCATGCCTGTCAGCAGAGAGCCGGTGCCTGGACGCCAGGCCTGCCTGCCATCCATCAGCGGCTTGAGCCCTGGCGTGGCGGTGCCTCGCACGCACACGGGCGCTATTCATCACCGCCCCCCGCCCCATCTCCTTCACAAATAATCTAACGGAGTGTGAGTCTTCCCTTTCTGCTTTCTGCCATGCAGGCCTGGCCACGGCACCCAGCAGTAAATATCTATCTTAAACAAATTGCTGTCAGCGCTAAGTCACCAGGGACGTTTAAGAGGGAATTAGGAATTAAGAATTTGTGGTGATGGGTAATAAAAGATGGATTGGTTTGTTTGTGTGGCTCTGCAAATGTGCGCATTAGAATAGGTGGGAAAGGCTAAAATAAGACAATTACGTTTCTGAAGAGGTCATAGCCAATTACCTGGCAATTAATTGGCTAGTTACTTTGTTAAAATGATGTGTGTGTGTATTAACTTGTGTATATGCTACAGTGTATCCATATATATACATATATACAAACATATGATATATATGTATTGTATAATATGTGTATATATGTATATAATATGTGTATGTATGTGCGTATAATACACATATATGTGTATATTATTATACACCTATAATAGATACTGCACACATATATTTTTATACCATGTGTATGTATTAGAATGGGGAAGTTAAAACAAATAGACTTTGTATACTTCTGTGTCGATAGTCTGACTATCCAATGCTTTTTGCTAGGTAAAAGTAGCCTATCAGAATGCCTACTTGTTAAATATGCAGGGTGATGGCTTTGGTTTGAATAATTTAAAAATTCAAATTGAAAAAGTCTGTATGTCCACATTTTAGGATTTAATCTTTTTGGCAATCTAAAGGAAAAAAAAAAAAGCCTTAACTGAGGCTAAATAGCTTGGTTATCCATGTCGTCGAAGCCCTGAAATAAGAAGATTATGATGTTTAAAATCAGGCTTACAGATGTATTCTCTACTTTTTAAGCCAGAAAACCCTCTAAATTGTTAGGCCTAAATTCTTTAATCGCCCTGCTTAAGCCAAAAGGTGAGCTCAGGAAAAAAAAAAAAATCGGCTATTTTCAAGCCTAAAGAGGAGCTTAGTGATGCTTCAGGAAGTGACTGCTTGGTTCTGCTGACGGCGCTGGGAAACTTGGCTCAGGTCACAGAGTTGGGGCTGGCAGAGGCTGGCCCGGCTCAGATGCATTTCCTGAATGGCTGGCGAGGCTCTGCAGGCCCTCCGGGAGTCTGGTTTATGTCGCAGGAAACCCATGCGCCCACTCTGCCCACGTGGGTCTAAGGGGGCCCTGCATGGCGCTGCCCTGGCCTCACCCCTTTGAGCTGCCAGCCTGGGTCCCCCTGGTTATGAGGGACAGCAGACCCCTTGGCACGGCGGCCTCCGGGCCCCAAGGCCCCGGCTCGGGCTGCAGAGCCTCCTCCTGGTCCCTGCCCACCCAATCCCCCTCTCCCTGCCAGGCACCCCAGCTGAAACTGAGTCTAAATCCATCCTGACACCCGCCTTCTTGGTTACTTTGCTTGGAGCTTAAGGGCAGACCTTTGATGTTTTTTGACCAGATGGGTTAAAGAAATGTGGGAATTTCAGTCCCTGAGGAAGGGCTGATTGGAAAAATATCCCTGGGGCAGCCCGAAGCCCTGGTGCCGTGTCTAGCTTTCCATCAGTGGGGCCCTGGGGAAGAAGTCAGCACAGGTGACCTGGTGACCCTGGTGTCGCTCGCCTGGGGCTGCTGGTCCTCACCCAGCCCCAGGGAGGGGCTGACCTGCCCCAGAGCCTCAGGCTGCCAGGCAGGGCACATCCTGGGGAGACTGGAACCATGGACCTCGTCAGGGTCTGACTCGGAGGCTCCTCTGTTCCCCGAAGAAGGAATTTGGGGAGTTTGTATGGTGAATGGACAGCAAACAGCCCATCCCAGATTCTGTCCATTCCTTAAAAGTTCATCATACCTGTCCGCCTGAGCTCTGTCTCCCAAAGATCGTCACCCGACAAGAAGGCCCGGGGTGGATTCGGGACTTCCACCTGAAGCATGCACAGTGTCTCTTTTGGGGTTTTGTCATGCCCCGGTGAAGAACAGTTCCCATGATGAGCACGTGTGTTTCTCTGGGGAGAGAGAGCTGTGTGACAGGGTCTCCATCCCGCTATCTATCGGAGTTTGGCCTTGGTCTGCAGGACACATTGCAGAGAAGAGTGTGCTGGGGGCCCTCACAGAAATGTGGGTGCCCGCAGTCCTCGCTCTGTGATGGGGACAGGGCTGGCTCAGAAGGCTCTCGGGAAGCCCATCACCTAGAGATGCCATTCTCCTTGTTTTGCTGTGTCCTCGACAGCGGACAGCACTTAGGTTGGTGACTCCAGCCTTTAGAACACACGGGCACACTCACAGGCATGTACACACACATACACACAGGCACACATGTGCACACACACAGGCACACGCACCCGCAGATACATACATACATGTGCACACACACACACACACACACACTTCCCTTCCCCTCCTTCCACTTGTCATCTGGTCTCATCTCTTCTCCTCTCCAGGCAAATCTCTCCCAGCCATGGTCTCCCTTCTCCGTCCACCCCTCCATCCTTCCAACTGCTCTGGCTGGGCCTCTCCCAGTCTCTTTCCTGGGTCACTAATGACCTCCTTTTGGCTAAAATCGATGATTTCCAGCCGGGCGTGGCAGCAGATGCTGATTGTAATCCCCGTACTTGGGAGGCTGAGACAGGAGGAATCGCAGGTTCGAAGCCAGCCTCAGCAATTTAGTGAGGCTGTCAGCATCTTAGTGAGATCCTGTTTCTAAATAATAAAATGAAAAGGGCTGGGAATGAACCTCAGAGGGCCCCTGGGTTCAATCCCCAGTAGTATACACACACACACACACACACACACACACACACGCGCACACACACACGCACACACATGCACACACACACACGCACACACACACACGCACACACAAATCGATGGTTGCCTGTGGCAGCATTTGTTACTGGCGGCCCCTCAGTTCTGACAACTCCACCACCCTGGAGCCCAGCCCTGCCCTCTCAGTTCCCCTCCTTCCCCAGGGGGCCTCACAGGCTCCTAGGATGACTCCCTCCTCCCGCTCCTCCGGGTGGGTCCTCCCCACCATGCATGCTCTCTGGAGATATCATTCTTTCCTGGGTCTGATGAAACTGTGCCAGTCTCCTCAAAGCCCCAGGCTGCAGGTGCCCGCGTGCTTTCAACAGCATCCGAGGCCTGTCCGGCTTCAGTCCACGCTTCAGTTAGCTCAGCCTTGGGCTGCCCTAACAAGGTGTCACGGGCAGTGGCTCAAACAACAGCCTGTGTCTCTTCCGGTCCTGGAGGCCCGGAGTCCAGGGTCAAGGTTCTGGTGAGGGCCGGCTTCCTGGCAGGTCGACTCATTTCTTCATTCTAGAATGGAGATCAAGACCATGGTTCCTCATCCCACAGGGACAGCTGAGGTGTGAGGCCCTCCCTTCATCCAGGGAGCCCCGACCTCTGACCCTCTGGGGAGGGCAGTTGCAAGCCCCTTCCTCTCTCTGCTCTAGATCTCACGTCTGGGAAAAGGGGGGCCAAGGGAGGCTGGTCTCTGTTTCTGTGTTCGTATGAGGTTACAAAACAAAACCCACATTTCCAGGAGCCAGGCAGTGCCCTATGGATCCTCAAACCCTGTGTTCTGAGTCAAAATGCCACTGCAACCCAAGAGAACCGCACATCCTTCTCCTCCTCCCTTTCGCCTGGGTTCCCGGCAGCCAGCTCAGGTAGGGAGGGTTTTTCTCCACTGGGAATCCACACGGATACACCTCCAGGTAGAAATTATTCCACATTATAGACAAAGAGACCGAGACTCGGAGAGGTTCCGTTGCCCACCCGACTTTCCACAGGCTCGAGCCACAGAACCGATACTCAATCCAGGCAGGGTGACTGTTGAAGCCCTGGCTGGCCCTGTGCAGCAGAATTTGCTGTCACCTACACATCTCTCTCTCTCTCTCGTGTGTGTGTGTGTGTGTGTGTGTGTGTGTGTGTGTGTGTGTGCGTGTGAGAGACCCTTCAGACTTCCTTCTGAAAGTCCAGGTCCCATCTGTGACATCCTCCATGGCTGTGATTAGGCACTGCATTGGGAGCCAGGTGCCAATCCGGGGCTGGAGGTGGAGGGGAAGACTCTTGCTCTTAGGTTTTTCCAGGGGCTCAGGATGGGAGAGGAGACAGACAAGCAGGCTAACCACCTGCAGTCAGGGAGGCGGGAGGTAGCAAGGACCCGCACCGGGGTTTGGTGGGGCTACAGGCAGGGCTGCCTCACCTGAACACCAGGAAGGCCGGCGGAGGAGGATGCAAGATGTACGGAGGTTAGTGAGGGAGAGAGGGGCAGGGAGAGGGCCCCAGGCAGCGGGTGCGCAGAGGCCATGAGAAGGGAGAGGCGGGCCCGGTAGGCCCCTGTCTGTGATAAGGGCCGACCTCTCCCCTTTCCCTGGCGTGGTGCAGCACCTGAGCTGCTGCCTTGTGTGGGGTCTGCCCTGGGTTTGCATCATTCTCAGGTAAGGAAGTAGTTCTCCTAGGTGTAGGGGTGCAACCCTCTCTGTACCCCAGGACCACCCGGGGAGGATGCTCAAGGTGCAGAGTGCTGGGCCCCCCTCCTTAGCTTCCGGTGGTCTAGGAGGCCTTTGGTGGGGCTCAGTTGAACTGGCACTTGAGCTGGTATTTGATGGGGATACAGGAAGTCTCCAGGCCTCCCTTTGAGCACCGCCTACTGGGTGCATGATGCAAGTTCCCAGGGCAGCGCTGGGCCCGCCACCATCTTTGTGGCCACTGTGCTAAATCTGCCCTGTAGGCGGAGATTGGGGTGAAAGGCACAGACATCTGGTTATCTGTGTGAAGGGCCTTCTCCTCCCTCTAGTGCCTGGGAGAGATAATGCTATTGCAATCCATGTCACAGAATAATACTAGTAGTGCAGTGTTAATAAATTCATATATTTATTCTGTAGATCTGGTAAGTAATATAAATAGTATTATGGATGGCAATAACATTTCATGCCGGTGGGGTGGCAGGGAGCTGGGAAGACTGACTTTTCAGTTACCCATGATGGAGACAGTGTGCAAAAGTCAGGGTGCAGAGCAGGGGGCGTGGGGAGAGCCTGTGTGTGGGCTCGGGCTGTGGGGAGGAGGCCCCAAGTGGGGTGGAGAAGGATTCGGGGACACCGCGAGCCCTTTCTGGCTGGGGCTGTTTTGCTGCCGGCTCTGAACAGCAGTGATACAGCTGCTTTTCCTGAGCGGGTCAGTAACGAGGGAGGCCAGGTCTCTCTCCACCTCTGGTCTCCTGACTCTGCCTGCGGAGGGGACCAGCCAGGGCGCTTTCTCAGGTGCCCAGAGCTGCTTCTGGAAGGCGCTGCTTGTCGTCCAACCCCGCACACCGCGAGGTGGAGGCCCGTACCTTGGGTTCGGCTCCTCCGCACCCCACTGAGCCTGGGGGCGCCACATCTGCACGCAGCACGCCTTTCTGCAGACCACTGAGTCATCAGCAGAGAGGGAGCTGAGGCCCAGATGTTACAGGAACACGGCAGCGCTTCCCCGACCACCACTGGGACAGATAAACGTGGGGGAAGTGCGCGCGCGAGTCGACGGGATGCCAGAAATTTGGCAAGCCGCTTCCGTCACGAATGGGGAGGCTGGTGAGATTGGGGGGGTGACACTGGGGAGACGGGGAGCGTGCTCTCTGGAGTATGGAGAGGAGGCCTGGCTGCTTGGTGAGGGGAAAGGAGCTGGAGTATTTCACTTGAGTGGAAAGGGCCCATTTGTTCTCATCCTGCAACTCCCGCTGGTCATGAGAGGAAAGCTCTGGCCTCCGACAAGTGGGGCTGGGTGACCTCAGCTTGCCGTGTGTCCCCGGGGGTGAAGGTTGGGGGTGGGGGCTCCAGGGTCAGAAGTGATTGTGGACGTACCATAAATGTCGGGTTCCCTTACCACAGGTCAGGTTCCTCATTTCCAAAATGGGTCACAAGCTCGGCATGGTGGTGCATGCCTGTAGTCCCAGTGCTTGGGAGGCTCAGATAAGAGATTGCACAGCTTTGAGGCCAGCCTTGGCAACTTAGTGAAACCCCGTTTCAGAATTAAAATAAGTAAGTAAGTAAGTAAATAAATAAATAAATAAATAGGGCTGGGGGTATAGCTCAGCAGTAGAATATCCCTGGATTCAATCCCTAATATCAAAATACATAAATAAATAAATAAATAAATAATTTAAGCAAGTAAATAAGTAAGTAAATAAATAAATAAATAAGTAAGTAAATAAATAAATAAATAAATAAATAAAGAAATACATGGGATCACAGATATCCTCAGCTTCAGAGGACCCGGGAGATAAGGACAGGACCTAGCTAAGCAGCCAGCCTGGCAGGCTGGGTGGGGGCTGATACTATCCCTTGGGTGTCCCTGCACCTGGGACAGCAGTCATCTCTGGCCACCCGCGCTTCATGCTCCCAGCTGAGAGTTTGAGAGCAGGGCATTGGCTCAAACCCACCCACCCACCACAGCACGCTGAAACACAAGCGCTGGCCTGTGCTCCACGTTGCAAATGCCTTTTATTTAAACGTAGCCTAAAGGAAGAGGTGGGCTGCTTTTTGTGGGGCACCAGACCGTCGGTGGTAATGGGGGAAATGGGAATAAATGACATATGCTCAGGACGCTGAGGAAAGAAGGTGTTTGTAAAAATTGAAATGAACGTCTGCACAGGGGACTCACTCGCTCAAAATAACTTCCGTCGTTGCGGCACACGTCACGACCATGAATCCTTGCCTGCTGAAAAGTTTCAAAGTCTTGATGCGGGAGGATTCACCTGCGTAAGACAGTTCTGAAGATGAGGATGGATGATTGGAAGAGGCCATGTTTTTTCTCCGGTGGACATGTTAAGGTTTAATTAATGGGAAGCAGGCCAGGCTGGCGAGCGTGGCATCAGCTAACCAAAATGCTCACGGCGTGGGCTGTAGTTTGGGCAAATGACCACAAAACTCCATTTTGTATTTTCTGGACAACAGTTAACATTATATGGTTGTGGATTTTTCTTCCGTCCAAGAGTGGTGTCCAATTCATTTCGGATACATAGGACTGAAGATGTTCTCTTTTTTTTTTTGAGGTACTGGGGATGGAACCTAGGGGCATTCTACCTAGGTTTTATTCTACCTTTTATTTTGAAACCGAGTCTCACTAAGTTGTGGAGGTCCTCACTAAGCAGCTGAGGCTGGCCATGAACCTGGATCCTCCAGTCTCAGTCTCCCAAATGCTGGGATTACAAGCGTGCGCCACCATGCCCTACTGAAGACGTTCTCTGTGTTCATCACCAATGTTTAGATTAAAGTCTTATTGAGAAGAAAGCCTGCATGATTGGGACTTCAGAGATAATGCTACCGGCGTCAATTTCTTTTACAGACCTGCTCTCCATCTCTCTGGGTAAAATACCATGGAGGATGCTTTAGTTTGATGCCGAGTTTGCAGAGTGGAGAGGGAAAACTCGCACCATCTCACAAAGTCTCTGTTTATTCTTACTTTAAGTCTCATTCAGATATTTGTTTATTGTTGGTTAATTTAAAATTTGCAGAAATAGCCAGGCATGGTGGCGCACGCTTATCATCCCAGTACTTGGGAGGCTGAGGCCGGAGGATCCGGGTTCACAGCCAGCCTCAGCTACTTAGTGAGGCCTTCCGCAACCGAGTAAGACCCTGTTTCAAAATAAAGAATGAAAAATAGGACTGATGGTGTAGCTCAGAGGTAGAATGCTCTTGTGTTCAATCCCCAGTACCGCACAAAAAAGGAAATGTTGCAGAAAGAGTTGCAAACAGTTAGCAACCATGACTTAAAGCTCAGGAAGGAGAACCACCACTGATTTCCCCCCCATGTTTCTTCTCATTTTTTTTTCAACAACATTTCTCCGATGAATGAGATATGGGTCCTTCTCTCTCAGGGTGGGCAGCCTGGTCAACTCTGACACATAAGACTTCCAGTGTCATAGCTGAGAGGCCCTCCCAGAAGGAAGGTGCCACAGGGCGGGGTGACTAACTCTGCAAGGTGCAGCCGAGGTGCCGGAGAGGAACTTGGACTTGGGAGTAGCTGTGTGTGTTGAGAGACAAAGCTGTGTTTGAATTCATCCTTGAGCCTGGACAGTGAGGAATAAATAAATTTAAAAAAAAATGTTGTTTAAAGCCTCAGTGGCTGCCATCATCAAATTCTTCAGACCTGGAAAAATGGAAATGTGGAAGATTCCATCTCTCTCATTGGATGACAAGAGTTTTCTTTGTAGAAAAAAAGGCATGGCTGTCCTAGCAGGGCTCTCTGACTCTGATTCTTGGTGGTCCTTAGACATTTGTACGAGGGACAAGTCAGTTAGCTCCTGCAGCAGCATCCCCAAGAGACCGGAGATGCCTGGTATTTCCAGCGTTTGCAGGTCATAGCTGTTTGTCATTGCCCTCCGACTTTCTGTCCCCCTTCCTCCACCCCTCCATGCATATATAGTTTTCTTTTTTTCTGGTTTAATATTTTTTCCTATGTAAAAGTACTGTATTTGCTCACTTATTAAAAAAAAAAACACTAAAAACTATACAAAAGTAGAGAGGAGAAAAATGATCATTCACAGTCCCTCAATGTAGTAAAAATGATTGTTAACATTTTGATGTTATTTTTCCCAAATAATTTTTGTCATACCTCTATGGTTAGATGCTATGTATATACAATTTTTGTTCTGTTATTTTCTGTATTTAACATCATACATACTTTTTTTTGTTGTTGTTGTTGTTGTACTGGGGATGGAACCTGGGGGCATTCTACCTTTGAGCTACAGCCCCAGCCCTATTTTTTAGTCTTTATTTTGAAACAGGGTCTCACTAAGTTGCGGAGGTCCTCACTAAGCAGCTGAGGCTGGCCGCGAACCTGGATTCTCCGGTCTCAGCCTCCCAAATGCTGGGATTACAAGCGTGCGCCACCATGCCCGGCTCTCATACATACTCTGAAAGACTCTTTCCAAGTATTTTATGGTAGTCACTTGCCATAATGTACTTTCCTCTTCCTTTCCTTACCCCTTGCTGGATACAAATTGTCTTCGACATTTTCCTAATATAAATAACACAGCAGTGGACATCTCCTTATGGAACATCTTCTCGTGTTTAGGAATATTCTTTAAAAGTGAGAACAGGAACATTAACCGATCCTTTGGTCAGGTAGACTTGTAACCCCCTGACTATCCCTTTAAGAATGACTGGGCCAGCTTCACAGAAACCTTGTGAACAGTGGGCACCATCCTTAAAATCCAGCCAACCAACTGTCTCTTCAACAACAACAAAAAAACATGTACACATTTGACAGGTTCATTGTTAGAATTTAAGCCCCATGAAGACAGAGATATTTGTCTTCTTTGGTTTGGGGTTTTTCATGGATGTACCACAGTCTCCTAGAAGCAGCACAGGGATTAATCTATGTAGGGATATGTTCTCCAGGGTGTCTCTTTGTGCATGTGAGAAGGGTGAACCCCTCTTACCTGCCACACTTAGATCTATATCAGAACTGCCCTCTGCAAGTCCCTGATGAGACCTGCTTTCATTAATCCTTGCCTTGGAGAATTCCCAGAGCAGCCTGTGTGTGGGCTCCCAGGATGACACTTTCTGGAGGGGACTCCTGCTTCTTCCTGGGTTCATCTTGCTAACAGGCTCAGCAGAGATGCTTTTCTGGTAGGCCCACGGCACCAGGAGACGTTGTAAGATTCTTGTTGCCTGCAGAGAGAAGCAAAGCCCTGGACACAGCGGGGTTTAAATGTCATCTGCCCGGCTGGCAGAGGAAGGCTCAGTACATGCTCATCTGCCGATCTGCTCTGCCCAAGCTTCCGTTTAGCGGCTTACCAACACACACTCTCTTAATGGGTAGCCTCACACTATAGAGACTCGCCTCTCACTCCCCGGTCCCTCTGATTGGCTCCCACTAGCCCTTTTATCCCCAGCTCAAAAGTCCCCATCTTTTTGGTAAAAACACCTCTGCCTCCTTTGACAGTATCATGAACCATCTGATCAAATAGATGACTTTGTTGTGTTGAATCATAATTGTCCAATGCTGGACAATTGCAGGTCCCCTTGAATGTAAGATCCAAGGATTGACTCCGTCATTGGTTCTGCATTTTGTCAACTGGTCCAGGTAATTCTTAAACTAGCTGAGACGGCTGAGACCCTTGGCCTCCTTTTAGGATTGGAAAGCCACCTGGAGTCTCTGTGGGGGAGCTGTCTCCCAGGACCCATGGAAGATTCCAGAAAATGACTGCAGGGACCCGGAGCTCATGCAAACAGCCGAGGTCTCTCCACGGGGAGTTCAGTGCCTCTCCTCATGATGATCCACATGGAAAGGCAGAACTCCAAGCAGAACTTTTTAGAAAAAAAACTTACATAAACTGTAAAAGTTTTTTTTTTTATATATATACAGCAAAATGAAAATAAAGGGTAAGTTATAAATGCCACCTCTTAATAGGACAACAGTTAAATTGGAGTTGTACATCATTGACCACTATGAGAAACGACTTTCATAATTGTTTTAATTTTCTCTCTTGGTGTTATGAAGACCTTTATTACACACAGTTCTATATTAGCACCTTTATTTGTAATGAAATAAAGGTTGGAAGAAAATTGAGGTTAAAACATGGCCAAGTTTCTGATGGCAACAAGTGAAGCAAAACTCTCGTCTGCAGGAACTAAGAACAAGCCGGGTGCTCTCAAGATCACACAGGGTGCTGATGTGAGAAGTTATGCCACACATACAGAAAGATGTAACTGAAAGTTTGATCAGTGGACACTTCGATTTTTTTTTTTTTTGTGGTACTGGGAATGGAACTCAGGGGCATTCTACCTCCGAGCTATACCCCCAGCCCCATTTTTTATTCTTTATTTTGAAACCGAGTCTCACTAAGTTGCGGAGTGTCTCACTAGGTAGCTGAGGCTGGCCGTGAACCCGGATCCTCCGGTCTCAGCCTCCCGAATGCTGGGATTACAAGCGTGCGCCACCACGCCCGGCTGGACACGTCGATTTTAAGGACATGTATTTGCTAGTGAAAACCTCCTAGACATTTTCCCCTCCCAGTTATGATAAAGAAGCCTTGCTCTTTACTAAAAGACAAAATAATGAGTCCTTCGAGAAAACTAGAGTTTTTTTTAGCAACCCATATCAGTGAATTTTACAAATTTTTAGCAACAGATTTTACAAATTAAAAGAAAATATCTCCTTCCTTTCAGTAGAAAACTTGACATTAGGTTGCATTTTTCTTTAAGGCCCTTTGTAATGGAGAATGTGAAAAGACATATATATGTACGAGTATGGTGGTGGTGGGGACGTGGTCATTTATTTTCAAAGTAAGTCTCTTTTTTGGAATTCCAGGGGAGACATTCTCAAGGGAGCATTTTCCTACATGGGTGGTCATCATTTATAAGCTATTTTGTCACTGAATTAGAGAACTCATTTTTATATTGCATCGGACTTCCTAGGACGCCTGGACCTGAAAATGAACAGTGAAAAGCCAGTTCCTGAGCGTGGGGAAGGTTTCAAGCAGAGACAACCCCGGCGTCCCCCAAATGGAGTGGATGAATATTGGAACGCAGAGAAGCTAAGACACTTGAGATCATTATTTGAGGTCAGGAGGTTTCCGGTTAAAAAATCTCCCACTTAAACCCAAGGGGACTGGACTCAAAGCTTTTTTATCAGCAGGCTCGGGAGGCAGGGCGAGGCTTTGACTGCTGGTGTAAGGCTTCTGACCTGTGAAATTCCAGAGCCTGCGTTTGAACTGCAGCTTTACTGAGTGGAGAGA
>PVLC010024888.1:0-10502 GCA_004027655.1 Graphiurus murinus
GGTATTTATTTCCTCACTGCTGCTACAGGAGGTAAAGAGTTTCTGGTCTAAAGTTAGCACTCAGAACCACAACTGAGCCCTTAGGCTACCTCTCCATCAGACACATACCTTCTTCTGTACTCATCTTGGAGATGTCCCCACTGCTCTCTGAGCCCACCCCCCCACACCTGACAGCAAGATCTCACATCTCTCCCTTCCTCCTACATCTGAATAGTCCACCTCCTAGAAAATCAAGTCGTCATCACTTCTTGCCTAGATTTCTGCAATCATCTCTGCATGTTCCCTCCCCACTTCCAGGCTCATCTGCTCACTCACCCTCTTCCAAATAATTTGCTACAGAGATGCTGCAAAATTAACATGAATCTGCTTGTGCTTAAAATCATTCAGGGCTTCCCAATGTCCAAGGAAAATAGTTGAACCACCTCTATATAGCACATAAGACATTTTCTTTTTTTTTTCCTTTTCTTTTTGCGGTACTGGGGATTGAACTCAGGGGCATTCTACCTCCGAGCTATACCCTCAGCCCTATTTTTTATTCTTTATTTTGAAACCGAGTCTCACTAAGTTGCGGAGTGCCTCACTAGGTAGCTGAGGCTGGCCTCGAACCCGGATCCTCCGGTCTCAGCCTCCCGAATGCTGGGATTACAAGCGTGCACAACCACGCCCGGCCATAAGACATTTTCTAATCTGCACATCTGTCAAAATCTCAGCTACCATCTCTTATCACCTGGACCCCACCCATGATGAACCTGTGCTGTCCCCCAAAATGGAATAGTTTAGTTGGTTAAAGCAAGACAAAAAAAAACCCAGAATTTATAGAGAGGATATGGAAGTTGAAGCTTGGGAAGAGTCAGGAACCTGGATACTTAGGAGGAAATAGAAAGTACAACACAAGTGTTCTACTGGGAACAATCCAACAGGCATTTTACCAGTGCAGTGAATTCCCTCCAAATCTTCTGTCCAGCCTTGGATCAAGAGTGAAGTTTCAGGAGAAAGCATCTCGACCTCAGTGTGGTGTGTGGATGCACTGAGGTCGACTAAGGGAAGATGGTATTCATTCAATTCACCAGCAAGAGGAAGGGCTGTGTATAGCCCCTCCAGCCAAGAATATAAGAATGGAGAACAGGTACAGGGAGAGGTAATTCCCCAAAGGAAATTGGTATGATATAAGGAAGGGGATGTAAAATCTGTTAATCTGAAAAGTAACAATTGCATGCACCATGCCCCTCATTTTTTTCATACTTGAAATACTGCCTCTACCCCTACTCATCCACCACTACCACCCCTTTCTGCCTACGCAGTCCTAATTTTCCATGTAAGCTTAGCTCTTACCTTATCTCCTTCAGCAAATTATCTTTGACCTTCACAGACTGTGTTAAGGGCCCCTCATCTGCATAAGGTCATCTTTTTATTTATCATACAAAGTTAAATTATTTGTTCTCTTCCACAACTATTGATTAAGTGGCCTGCTACTGTTTGGATCTGAAGGTCCCCAAAAGACCCATGTGGTATAGTCTTAGTCTCCAGTGTGGCACTATTGGGAAATGGTGGAAGCTTTAAGAAGTTTTGGGTCACTGGGGGCATGTTTTAAAAGGGATTGCAGGACCCTGGTCTCTTCCTCTTTCTCTGCTTTGCATCCTTGCCACAGAGTGAGCAGTTTTGCTTTGTCACATGTTCGCTCTATGATGTGCTGTCTCACCACAGGCACAAAAGCAACTGAGGCCAGCTGTGATCAAGAACAGAAACCTTTTCTCTTTATATGTTGATTGTCCTAGGTCTTTGTTATAATAACAGAAAGCTGACCAACACATGGTCCCTTGTGAACTAACAAAGGATCCTAACCACCAAGTATAAGGCTGAAGAAAAATGTAAATAAATTTCAAACAACTCACTGAAAAATAGTGACCTGCCAAAAGTTATTTTTGGACTGCTTTACTAAATCAGATTTAATGATAGAAATGGAGGTTTCTTTAAAAACACAATATATTCTTGCATAATTCATTTTTTTCATTATACTGTTGTATGATTTAGATCCTGCACTATTAAAGGGATTCGTCAACCAAATTCCTTTGTATCTCATTCTCACTCTTCTTTCTCATTGTTATAATTCAGTACTACGTCATGACTATCCTTTCAAAGCTAAAACAAATAAACTCATTGAAAGTTTGATTGAGATTCTTAACCTGTAAGAATTTTCCATTGTTTACTTCATTATCTGCCCCCCAAAAATCTACTCTGAACTTAACTATCATGTAAGATTACAATGTACCAATAAAAGTATATTTAAAAAATAAATAAAGATTTTTAAAAATCTTAGTTCTATCTATGGAAGGATAGTAACATGTTAATATATTTCTACATCTACCTTGTGTGCTTTTGAAAATGGTTCACTAATTTTTAAACCATGTTCCCTCCTAAATTACTTTGGCTCTTCTCCAGATCCATTTCTTTAGAGGATATTGCAAATTTATTACAAAAGTACTTGCTAAGTGAATCATTGATGGGCTTAATAAAGTCACTTAAGAGAGACTTAATCTATATTGAGTAGGCTTTGTCAGGCACAGAGCCATTTTAAGAGAATAACAATTGCTAGATGGGAAACCAAGGATAGCATCAATCTAGCAGTAGCAGTAGTGGTAGATGTCTCAAAGATAGTTTCAAGGGAACCGTTGCTATTCTCATCCCCAGAGCCAGAATCTGGGGACCAAACAGATTGTAAGCTCATGCTTCGAAGTCTCTCTCTGCACTCTAAGCACTTAGCAATTATAAATAAAATATTTTAAGAGTAAATTTAAAAGATAATAAAGATAAACCATATGCACCTACACATATAAAGAAGAAATAAATAGCTACGCACTAGAAACTGAAGAGAAATATAACACAGGAAGTTGCTAAAACTCTGAGCTCAGTAGGCTCTGGGGGCAGGCAGAGATAGGCAATATTAACTCTTCCACACTACTGGGAGGTAAAGGTGCCCTAGATGCCTAAATGGGTTAAGAAACTCCTGTCTGAAAAAAGTTGTAACTGCTATTTGAGGTTAAGGTTTATGTAAACGTGAATCTAGAAAAGTAGTAACAAGCAGGTATGACCAAGACATGGGCCCAGCTGCCTAGTGGTTCAGCAACTGAATCTGCAGTATGCCAATTTCATCATAAAATAAGAGTCAAGAGCCATCAGCATGGAACCAGGTTGTGGACCGGAGCCCTAATGCCAAAATGGGAGCAATTAGAAGACTGCCAGACAGAAAAAAAGTAAGCAGGTCTACAGTCATACCACCCTAAATGCACCCAATGTCATCTGATCTTGGAAGATAGGCAGAGTCGAGTCTGGTTAGTACTTGGATGGGATAAAGAAGTAAGTGGGGGAGGGAGGGAGAAAAGAGAATAAGAAATGTGTGATATCACTCCAAATGTATATTGCACAAATTAAAATTCTCCAACACTTGAAGAACACTAACACTAAGGAATGGAGCCAACAAAATCAAGATTTGGCATACATTCATTCCAGATTAAGTGAAAATAGTAGCAAAATCTGAAAGTGAATTTAAAGTAGGAATTGCTAGAATCTTCAAAGAGAAAAAAACTATCTATAAAAAATGATTAGTAAATTATAAAACAAGTAAAATATAAAACAAGCATAGGTAGATATAAAAAGGAACCATATGGAGATCCTGATAATGAAAGCATAATGTTTGAATTTAAAAGTTTAATAAACAAGATTAATTCTATCTTGTATATAACAATAGAAATAATTGGCGAATTGGAGGATGATATTAAGGAATTTAATTGGAATGGAGCATAAAGAGATGAGGAGGAGAACATAAATTAGCAGTTCGGAGACATGGAATATATACTGAATGGTTCTAATATATGTCTAATAGGAGTTCAAGAAACAGAATAGAGGAAAGTGTTTGTGAATCAGTAGTCAAGAAGATACTGGCTGAAAATTTTTCAGAATAAAGAAATATGTGTTCTCAGAATAAAATGTTATACCAAATACTAAATATGATACATAATAATGAACCTATAACAAGAAACATTTTATTACAAAACTGGTAAACATTGAAGATAAAAAAAAAACTTGAAAGAGAAAACAGATGACCTGAAAAGACAGTTAGGCTAACTCATCTGCGATGGATGCTAGAAGACAGCAGAGTAATATTTTTACAACCTGGAGAAAAAAACAACTTATCAACAGAGAATTCTTTACCCAGGTAAACTATCATTCACAACAGAGTAAATTAAATCATTTTCAGGCCAAAATTGTAGGTGTGTTACCACTCACATGACCTGAGAAAACAAAACTTTCCAACATTTCTTCTCTGCTACTAAGGAACGTAAGCACTGGAAGAATCAAATGTCATGAAGTTAAATTCAGATATAAATTTAAATTTTTGCTTCTTCAGTAACTAAAAGATTTAAGAGAAAAACTTAGCAAGTCCTCCATGCCCAATTGCTATGATTATAATAAGATATACCATTCATTTAAAAAAACATTTTTCTTATATTAATCACTGATTATAAGGTGCCACCTGATTTCCAAAACATTAAGTCACCATTTTAAATCAATAAAATATATATTCAGTTGACTCTGAACCAAGTAAAGTGGTTCTCAAGTGTATATGACTTTTCTGGGGAAGCTTATTAAAATTCAGATCCTAGGTAGCACTCAGAGATTCTGATTCCAAAGGCTGAAAGGGGCTAGGGATTTGCATTTCTAACAGATAATTCTGACACAGGTGATGGGAAGACTGCAAATCTCAAAAGTGCTGACTGAGAAAAAGAAAGTTAGAGGTAAAATGAGCCAAGCAGCCCTGAGGGAATCTTAGCACTAGACATTGAACCACCCATTCTGGGAGAGACCCAGGTTGGAACAGTGACAATTCCAATTAATGAGGTAAAGACTAGTTGAATGCTAGTCTAGAGATGGAATCATTTCTCTCCTAGTTCTTCTGGTAATAAGCTCTGAGACTTGGGGGTAGTGAGGGAATTATTTTTCTTCTCAGGGCCTCAGTTTCTTCATTTTTAAAATTCCTGCCAGCTCTAATGTTCTTTGGCTCTATGAATTCTAGTAATAGGAGTGTGGACCTGTAATTAATTTAATCTTTATGCATTCTTGGGGGGGGGAAATTTCCCCTTATTTCCCTGGAGAATGGCAATAGGGAAGCATAGCCCAAGGAAAGACCCAGGACTGTTTCTGTTTGGGGACTGCCTCACAGCATTAGGGCTACAAGAAGCAGGTTCCGGGTGCTATACAAAATTGCCCCTCTGAACCAGATTTCCACCTTCCTGGTTCCAAACTTAGTCCCTAGTAGGCAACTTACCAAATGAACACAGTAAAGGATGAGTAGAGAAAATGCAGTGGAGTTCCTCTAATTGCAAATTACCTTGGCAGTCGCGCAAGCAATTTAAAATAAAAACAGATTGCAACCAAGAACAATAACAAAAATTTGATTCCCAAGCTAAAATCTCTTAGAGTTAGCCCCAAACTACAAATCCTGGGAGATGCAAGCCCTTGGAAGAACTATGTGGATAGTGGCATGTAACAAAACAATCTTTAGAAAAAAAAATTTTTTTTTTTTTTTTTTTGCTACTGGAGATTGAACCCAGGGGCATTCTTCCTCTGAACTATACCCTCATTTCTTTTTATTCTGAAACAGGGTTTCACTAAGTTGCTGAAGCTGGCCACAAACCCAAGATGCTTCTGTCTCAGACTCCCAAGTACTATGATTACAGGTGTGTACCATCACACCCTGCTAATTAGTTCTAAGAAAAATAATTTTTCCTGAAAAAACTGTCTTTTGTGAGGCTTGGATCCCTCCAGCAATGAATGTAGTGCCAAGCTGCTAACCCAAAGACTGGAGCCCTGCACCCCTCTTCTTCCATTCACTGTAGGAATCTTTATTTGTTCTGGAATCCCTTTTATCAACACTTCAGTTACTCCTACACTGTGGACTCCCAACAGTCCTGCCTCACAAACTATCTGGAAACACCAGAATGGCTAACCCCCCAAATAAGGTGTTAATTGGTCTCTTGGTGATTCCAAACCCAAACACAATAAACCGTAGTATTTCTTTTTTAACTGTTGAGGATTTGCCCTTGCTGGTAGTTCAAAACACTGGGACCTTCTAACCTGGATTTGGTTCTTCTTTTACTACTTCTTTGCAGCTTGTTTTAGGTAAGGATAAAGGGGAAAGAAAGTAGTAAGAAAGAGAATGGATCTTTCTCTTTCTTCATCTGACAGTAATTACAGGGTGTTAAACACAAAGTAAACCAGGCTATACAGTGTCTTCAGAAATAGCCAACTTAGGAGGAAAGCTTGTCATTCCTGAAATCTTCCTCACCAGCACAGGAATCCTCCACTAAATAATAAACACCTTTTAGTGCAAGCTCAGTTAACTGTGGCCCAGTTTCCCTGGGTGTTGGCTGAGTGTTTCCCTGGGGCAGAGAGCCAACCGACAAATTACTGACATTGATCCTTCTCATTATCTGTATTTTCATCTCCTACTTCTGTCCTACAACAACGTCACACTTTCAGTTAAGATTCTAGAGTCTTTGATTCCTTCCCAGGCCACTGAAAAAGAGTTTCCCTACTTTAAGTGGATAGTGTGATTATAGAATGGTAATATGGAAGGAGGGACCTGCCCTGGCACCCATCCGGCAAGGACAGATTGCCTCTGGGTTCCGCTGCCAACTTCTCTTATCTTTGGTGCCACCACCCACTGCCATAATTTGAGAAAAAAAATATCTTTGCTTTGACCTGAACAGTTTCACTTAGGATTTATATGTAATATTTGCATTCGTTTTCAGTTGAGCAAAGGGTCTCAGAACAATGCAATTTCGAATTGCCTTTTGCAGTTCTTGTGCTCTGCTTGAAAGTAGCACAGGGACAGAGAATTAGAGGAAAAGACTTCACTGAGCAGTGGCAGTCCTTCCCCTAAACTTCCCACAGTAGACACAGTGTCGACATGTGCTCATGAAATCCTTCTGGGGCTGATGCACTTCCTGTGGCCCTGGCTGCCAAGCTGCCTGCTGTGGGACTGGCCTGGAGCCTCTAAAGCACGGGTCAGGAGACAGGATGCAGGGTTATGTTGCTGTCTGAACTGGGAGCAGAGATTGGGCCGGCCCTACACTGGGAACTGAATGTTCAGACATGACTTCACATCTCAGCAGAGTAATGCGAGGAGCACTCTGCTGCATGTTCTGTTAAACAGCTCAAGGCTGGGCTCTCTAGCCTCAGTGATAGTCCTGTCACTGTGCCAAAGGCTTCATCAAAGGAATTAAGCAAGGATCCTATAATAACCTTTTTTTTTTTCATTATTGATAGTAGCAGTAACAATTACTGACTCCCTATACCAACCACTCTGCAAAAGTCATAAAAGAAAAAAATGGTGCCCCCTTTCTTTTTTTGCGGTACTGGGGATTGAACCCAGGGGCATTCTACCTCTGAGCTATACCCCCAGCCCTATTTTTTATTCTTTATTTTGAAACCGGGTCTCACTAAGTTGCGGAGTGCCTCACTAAGTAGCTGAGGCTGGCCGAAAACCGGATCCTCTGGTCTCAGCCTCCCAAATGCTGGGATTACAAGCGTGCGCCACCACGCCCGGCTACCACCTTTCTAATAGCTCATCTCCCTAAATGATTTTAAGTATCTGTATATCAGTCATTCAACAAATATTCATCGAGCAGTTTTTATGAGCATGGAAATATACCGGGTGTTGGGTTTGCTGGTAGATGATGAATCCAACCCACCCTACCCTCAAGGGATTTACAGCATAGAGGACATATGTGTGCATAAAATCTAGACAGTCCAAAGTAACATTGGAGAGTCTGGGAGAGGGTGGAAAGCAAGTCTATTTCTAGCTGAGGGGGAGATGACCAGGAATTGGACTTCATTAGTTATTCTTCTTCTGTGTCTTGTATTCAGGGGCGAGTAGTGTATCTCTATCATTGCAACTCAATGAGCCTATTGGTGTAGTGATTTCCATCTCTTCTCTATACCACAGTATAGTGGAATGAGTATTTTACATAAAATCTCACTTGGCCTAGTCTAATATCATGTCCTGTATGATAAGTGATAAAAGAGAGAGAGAGAAGGGGCCTCTGAAATAGTTTAGGATAATACCTAATAATAAACCTCCCTGGTCACTCAAGAATCAATGATATCCACTGGAAATCTGAAGAGCCTGCCGGAGAATCGGAGCCCGCAGTTGCCTTCATTTCTTTACCATAACTACCCTCTTTCCCCGTGCCTGCAATGCGCCCTCAACACACCACCAGCTCCTCTCCAGTGGCTACATCACCTCCCAGGAATCTTCTCTGACTACTCCACCAAAGAGAGGCCTCCCTGACCTTCACCAGTTGCTTCTCTACAACAGCCCGTTTCACTCAAGAAGTGTATCACCACATGTAAAGCTTAGTTTATCATTAGTCTTCCAGACTAGACTATAAGCTTCTAAGGACAAGGGTCCTTTCTCTCTTGTTCACAACGGTATACCCAGTGCTTAGCACAATGCCAACCATGCAGAAGATGTGGAATAAAAAAAGTTTGATGCATGAATAAATGAGGAAATAAGTGAGCAGTATCACTATGACTTTAGGTGAGTCCTCACAGCTCTCTAGACCATGGTTGCCACACTAGTAAAATGAAAGAATTAAAACCAAGGATCCAAGTTGAATATTCTATGATTCCAGGTCTTGGCAAAATCAAAAACAATTTCTTCACCAGAAAATCTCAAGCAGTCCTGATTTAAAGGCAGATTTCCTAGTAGAGAGATAAAACAGGCCATGAATAGGAGGATGTTGGACATTCTTACCCTTTTTTTTTCCTCTTTTTTTTGTGGTACTGGGGATTGAACTCAGGGGTGTTCTACCTCTGAGTTATACCCCCAACCCTATTTTTCATTCTTTATTTTGAAACTGGGTCTCACTAAGTTGTGGAGTGCCTCACTAGGTAGCTGAGGCTGGCCACAAACCCGGATCCTCCAGTCTCAGCCTCCCGAATGCTGGGATTACAAGTGTGCGCCACCATGCCTGGCTCCTTACCCCATTTTAAATGAAAATGCTTAAATACATTTTGTGCCTGCAGAGAAACCAGGAAACGAATAAGAGGTTCTATCACATGTGCAGGTGGATTGAATCAAAGTGCGGACAGCCACAAATCCTGGAATTAGCCCTTCCATTGAAGGACACTAATGAGAAGATACTAATGAAATACTTTTCAATGGAGCCAGGATGCCTCCATGAGCTGGCATAGTTCCTCAGCTCAACCTAGCTCTAGCACTGCCTTGTACATCCCTCGAGTGGGTGGTCTGAGCCTCTGCTTCTAGGCCAGCTCAGACTCAAGCAAACCTCACATTAGTTTGGAATGCAGAGGAGGGGGATTGGCTGTTTCAGGGAGATTGGTAAATACAGTGAGTTTTTTGTTTTGTTTTGTTTTGGTTTGGTTTGTTTTTTTTTTAATCAGCAGGAAATACAAGTTCCTATTAAGGGCATGAAAGTAATTTCTATCTGAAGCTGTTTAGTCGCCCTTGTAAAATGCCTTTGCTGTCACTCTAATTCACAGCAGACTCATTTGCAATTTTTTTTAAAACTCTATTTGTTTCCTGTTAGCAGGGGGTTATTTAAGAAAAAAATCCACTGGATTTTCCCAAGTGTTGATAAGGCTTGGAATCTTACATATCTCATGAGAAGAAATCAAAACTCCTAATTAAAAGTTCTGCTCTCACAGTCAAATCTTGAACCTGTGCCCTTTGGCTCCACTCTCATATGGTTAATTCATTTTGATCTTCTTCCAAGAAGATAAATTGACAGTGTGTGGGAGGAACCATTATCAGAAGCTTATTTTATTATTATTATTATTATTATTATTATTATTATTATTGTTGTTGTTGTTATTATTATTTCTGGTTCTGACAGGAAAAGTATTTTGCTGAAATAGTATGCCTCAAGTTTGTCATAAATATCTGTGTCCCCAGCAATCAGTGAATACATGTGGATTGAATCCTTCCTGGATTAGTCATAGTTGTTCATCTCTAGGGATAGCCAGGTAGATAGAAACAGTTTATTAAATAGCCTAGGCTGAGGTTCAGGTTGAATCTAGCAACAGGAAACTGAAAAGAGACCTGACATCAGATGACTTGGTATTTTTCATCATTTTAAACAGATAATTCCGATCCTGGAGTTTTGGAGGGCTGCCCAAGATCGGCTCTCCATATAAGTAAACTACAGAATGCAAACTAGGTCTCTGACTAACCACCTGCTTATTTCCCTGAGGCACACTTCATAGTTCCTAAACCAAAATACTGGTTTGACCACAGGTCTGAATATTTGGAATTAGGGCTGTTCCAGAAATCTGGGACATATGGTCAAGACCTGAAGCTGAAAGTCAAATTGGAGTTTTCTGTACCTGAACCTCAATTTTTGCTACCTCCACAAGCATGAACCACCCCCAAATTTCATATAACTGGGAAGGACAAACATATTTTTTAAGTTTGCTGTTGA
>PVLC010024888.1:10602-24248 GCA_004027655.1 Graphiurus murinus
AAAAAAAAAAAAAAGTTTGCTGTTGTTAATTTCTTGAGACAGGGGTCTTTTGAGACAAGTTGTTGTTGCTTTCTTGAGACAGGTTGTTCAGAGTGGGCTCCAAAATCCTGAATTCAAGTGATCTTCCTGCCTTAGCCTCCTGAATAGCTGAGATGACAGACATGTACCACACTCCAGCCATACAAATATATTTTATAGAAATTAAGTATAAAAATGGCACTATAAAATTTTAACAGGAGTATTTTTTTAATTTTTCAAGTCCTTCCCATTTATAATTTTGGAAAAGAGATAACCAAAATTCAAACTTTAATGCAGTGTTGGAATCATCCAGGCAAACTCCTCTTTTAGCAAAAATGAAAGTACTACTTCTGAGACCTTCAGATACCACTTAGAAATTTCAGGAAGGGAAATGGTATAGATGCCCTTTCTGCTACCAAGACTCTACATAGTTACAGTAAATTACACTATCTAAAGTTCCATTTTTCCAGGCATAGTGGCACAAGTCTGCAATCTCAACAACTCAAGCGTCTGAGACAGGAGGATCACAAGTTCAAGGTCAGTCTGGGCAACATAGTGAAACCCTGTCTCAAAATAAAAATAAAATAAGGCTGGGAGCATAGCTCAGAGGCAGAACACCCCAGGATTCAATCCTCAGTAACACACACACACACACACACACACACACACACACACACACGCACACACACGACTGGGTATATAACTTAGTGGTAGAGCATCCTTGGATTCATTCCGTAGTAGTACAACAACAATAAAAAGTTCCAGTTTACTCAGTAAACAACCCTTCTGTGTTTGGAAAGCTGTGGGCGGAGGTATTAGAAGGTAGGAAGGTCATCCTTGTGCCCACCCAGCAGCAGCAGAGGAATCCAAAGAGAAAGGTAGTCCCATGCCTTTCCCCCTAGCTCTAGAAGATCCCTTTATCTTGCATTACCCGAAACAAGGGGTAATCAAGAGCAGGGTCTTCCAGAGGCTTATCTACCTCTGCATTACTCATGGGAAGGTTCCCCCAGGCATTCAGCACCTCTTCCAATGACGTCCTTTCTAACCATGCCTAGTGATGCTCTGACAGAAAGCTGGTTGCAGGACACCTAAGAAGTGAAACTTCAATAGTCTAGCTTTCCAATCTTTAACAATTAAAAGATTTTTCTGAAAAAGAAAGCCAAAAGCTCTGGCCACCTAAAGGTCATTAGCATAATCTACAGTCTAAATCACACCTGCCTGTCTGTGCCCTTTCCCCACGCAGGCCTGAAACTGGGCCAAATCCATTGAATCTTGCTACTCTGCTTTGCCTCTCATATTTCTTAAAATCTATATTTTTAATGCATGTAGGAATACTTTGGTCAAAGAGCAGTATCCTCTTGTAGCTATTCTCCAGTGGCTCAAGTCATATCCCCCTCGTGTTCTCTAAAAGAATCTAGAGTTTTAAGTAAGATGAAATGAAATAACTCTGCAGTTCATGATGTAATGGAGAGGTCACCTCACCCTGACAAGAGGTGACAGCACCCAAGTACAAAGAGAAACTCACTGGGTGACAGGAAACGCTGCCCTCCACATACCTCTGCAGCCTCCTTTTCCTCTGTAAAGACAGAGGAGATAAACCGGGCATGGTGGCGCACGCTTGTAATCCCAGCATTTGGGAGGCTGAGACCGGAGGATCCGGGTTTGGGGCCAGCCTCAGCTACTTAGTGAGACCCTCCGCAACTTAGTGAGACCCTGTTTCAAAATAAAGAATAAAAAAATAGGGCTGGGGCTCGGAGGTAGAATGCCCCTGGGTTCAATCCCCAGTACCACAAAAAAAAAAAAAAAAGAGGAGATGGATTTACCAGCCTCCCTCCACAGAGGTGGATCAAGCTCTGCCTGTCTCGCCTCTTTTCCGCCTCCCCTATCAGGCTCTGTGGAGCCTGCAGGCAGGCACATTCCAAAAGGGATCTTGACTATTTCATTGACAATGGGATCCTAATTAGTGGGTTTCTCTGGTCACTGGCTCGTTCTCACTTGGCGGCAGAAGGCAGCATCTTTGTCCCTTTCTAATTTGCTCTCTTCACCCCTCAAGCCCCAATCCCACGGCCTTTGGCACCCTGCTGAGAACAATAGATGGAGAAGACTTCTTATAAATCTTTCACTGGCTTCCCTGGAAATTCTCTACCTTTGAGCTGGCAAAGGATGTGTGGGGGAGTCTTAGAAGATCATTCCTGACTCATTAGCACGTTTCAGTAGTGTGCCAGCTGGATCATCTCAAAATTATTCAGCTGCCCAGGAGGAAAGGGCTTTCAACAAACTGCAGGCTCATTCAAAGAACTGAGTGCTTTAGCATCCAGCCACAAAGCCAGCAGCCCTCCAGGAAGCCATTTCCTGACAGCCCTGGGGTGGCCCGTGCCCCCGGGACTGCATTCTTACATAGAGATACTGTCCTTACCCACAAAGCTTCCTTAAAAAGGATCTGGGGGAGAACATTCATTCTGGTGTTGGCTTGGTGCATTTCCAGAAACAGAGATGAATAACTTTCCTGCTTTTCCTAAAGTGGCCCTGGGAAATACTACCTCTCTCTTACCAGATCACCATGGATTACATCAAACTGATAACTTAGCCTTGCGATTTCCATGTGTGCATTCAGCACTCAAAACTCAGAACAACTTTTATCTTTTCTGCTTTGTACCCTTCCATATCTAAGGATTATCATCACTTCTCATTGTTTTTGTGCATGTTTTCAATCTCTTATTCATGTTCAGCTTGTTGTGCCTGTCTTATTAATAATAGCAGGAGTTGCCACTTGGTAAATGCTGTACCAGTCACCGTGAGAAGGGTTTTCTACACATTTGCTCATCTATGACTAACAGTATTGCCAAGGAAGTGGGTTTTTTTGGTTTTTTTTTTTTTTTTTGCGGTACTGGGGGTTGAACTCAGGAGCATTCTACCTCCAAGCTATACCCCCAGCCCTATCTTTTATTATTTATTTTGAAACAGGGTCTCACTAAGTTGCGGAGTGCCTCACTAGGTAGCTGAGGCTGGCCACAAACCCGGATCCTCCGGACTCAGCCTCCCAAATGCTCGGATTATAAGCATGTGCCACCATGCCCGGTGCCAAGGAGGAATTTAAAAGCATGTTCACAAATAAGAACCTTATGTTTTTTAAAAATCAGGACTGGAGTGGGGCTTGTGATGTACACCTGAAAGCCCACCAACTCAGGAGGCTGAGACCAGCCTGGATAACTTAGACTCTGTTTCAAAAAAAAAAAAAACTTAGTTGGGAGCTGGGCATGGTAATGGACTCCTGTAATCCCAGTATTTGGGAGTCTGAGACAGGAGGATCACAAATCTAAGGCCAGCCTCAGAAAGTTAGCAAGACCCTGTTTCAAAATAAAATAATAAAATAAAATAAATTATTATTTTATAATAAAATAATATAAGATAGGCTCAGTGGTAGAGTGATCCTGGGTTCAATCCCCAGCACTAGAAAATGAAAGAAAAAAAAAAAGAATAGAACTGTTGCTCAAATCACACAAATCCTGCTGTCTGCCTCTGAAGAATCGATTCATAGGTACTTCATCAAAGCACAGAGAGCCCAAGAGATGTGCATTTCCTTTGATTAAGGCCATATCCATATCGGAGCATATGCTACAGAGTCTGAAGGGTGTCTTCATTGGCTCCTTGCCAGCCCTCTCAAGACAATGATGGCCAGGACAACCATGACAATTTCTGCAAAAGACACAGTACAGAAGGAATCTAAGACTGTCAGAAATCTTGAGGCCAGGACCAGCTCTAGCTCCCTTTTACAGAGCAGGTTGCTAACTAGATGCCTAATTAAATGCTGTTGATAGTACAAGAGGAAAAGTGGCACATGCCTGTAGTCCCAGTACTTGGGAGGCTGAGATGGGAGAATTGTGGGTTTGAGGCCAGCCTCAGCAACTCAGTGAGACCCTATTTCAAAATAAAAAATAAAAATAGGGCTGGGAGTGTACCTCAGAAGTAGAATGTCCCTAGGTTCAATCTTCCATACCACACACACACAGACAAAAAAAAAAAAAAAAAAAAAAAAAACCACTGGAGCTAATTAAGAAAGTCTTGGCTTTGACATCTTCCATCTTTCTCTCCTTAGTTTTCTTGCCAATCAAATATATACATTCCTTCCAAAATAATGAGGGCCTACTGTACATTACACTTTGTCCTAGCCCTCTAAGAGACACAAAAAACATTCCACATGACCCCTGACCCCGAGTTGCTGGCTCTCTAGGTTGTGAAGCAAGAAATACATCCATAAAAATGTGAGTGGAAATATTTCAGAGACTATCCCCACTTGGAGGTCTCATAGACACCTTGAACTTGAACATGTCCAACACAGGTGCTTGGTTTTCCAATATCTTCATCCCTTTCAATCTTCTACTGATCCTACTTCAAAGCTCAGTTTGTCGGCACCCCTCCATGAAGCTAACCTGCCCTTCTAATTCATATTGACTTTTTCTCCTCTGGAACACTTTCACCTGTACCCCCATCATACCTCAGTCTTCCTCCCCTCAGTAAACCACAACACCTACCACCTGCTAGAGTTTGGATCATGAAAGGCCCAGGTGTTAAAGCTTGGTCCCCAGGGTAACGCTATTGGGAGGTAATGGACTCTTTACTCCTAATAAAAGGCCTAGTAGGAAGTCCTTAGGTCCCTGGGATGTACCGTTGCAGGTGACTGTATGACCCTGGCTGTTTCCTCTTTCTTTTGCTTCCTGGTCATAAAGTGAACAGCTTTGCTCTGCCACATGCTCCCACCATGACATGTTGCCTTTCCACTGGCCCAATGCAACAAGGTCCACCAATCATGGACTGGAACCTCTAAAACCATGAGCCAAAATAACCTTCTTTCTCTTTAAAAGAGACCTTTTCTCTTTCAAGTTGATTGTCTCAGTTGTATTGTTATAGTGACAAAAAGCAGACTAGTACACCCTCAACTGCTCAGGCTGAGAGCAAGCCATCGTCCTTGGTCTCCCACTTCCTCTCTGCAGTGACCTCGCTCTGTCAACCAGTACTGCCATCTATGTCTCCCAAATATCTCCCAGTCTGCATCCTTCTCTTTTCTTCCCTTACCACCATCACACTCTTGGGCTATTGTAACTACATCCTAGCTAACCTCTCTGCTTCTGTTAAGTTGCTCCTCCACATAGCAGACAAGGTGATATTTTTAAGATAAATTAAGCCATATCATTTCTTGGCTTAAAATCTTGCAATGTCTTCCTGTCTCACTTAGCAGAGGTGATCAGGCTGTGCCTGACTCAGGGCCTGCATGCTGCAACCACATCTCTCTCTTCCTCCTCACCACTCTCCCCAGCACAGACCTTCTTCCTGTTCCTCCAGCCACTAAGCTTGTTCCATTCTGGGGGCAGTCAGCTTACTTTCTCTTCACCTACAAAATTCTTATCCTAGATCTTCCCAGAGTTAGTACTTCTTATGACTTAGCTTAAATGCTACCTCTTCAGAAAATTTTTTTCTACACAGCCAATTCAAAATAGCCCATCAAACACTTTCATATCTGTCACCAATGACTGACTCTCTCTTTTTCTCTTTCTTTCCCTCTCTCTCTCTTACACACACACACACACACACACACACACACACACACACACACACACACGCACACACACAATTAAAACATAAACTCCAAGCTGGATTTAGTGAAACATACCTGTAATACCTGTAGTACTTGGGAGGCCGAGACAGGAGGATCACAGGTTCAAGGACAGCCTTGGTGATTTAGCAAGATCCTATTTTAAAATAAAAAATAGTGTTAGGGTGTAGCTTGGAGGCAGAATGCCCCTGGGTTCAATCCCCACTAACACACACATATACACACACACAAGTAAACTCTAGTATAGGCCCTGTTCTACACTATTTCTTCCATGCCTAGGAAGGAACTCAGGAAATATTTGCTGGATGAATTAATCCAGTAAAATGCAAATTTCCCTTGCTAGGAAATGGTACCATTAATGTCTAAGAACTAATGTGTTTCAGAGGAGTATGGAAGCTCTGTGAACCCGCTGGGCCTGGGAGGCTACACAGAGGTGAGACAAAAGGGGCCATAAAGGAGGATTAGGATTTGAGCAATGAAAGGGAGGAGGGCATGCATTTGGCTGGAGTTTAAGACTAGGACAAGCCCTTTGATATGCAGTGAGAAGAGGGAAGGTCTTTACACAAAACCGGGCAGCTCAATTCCAAATGCAGAACCAAACCCAGAACTCTGCTGATGGGCTGGAGAATACTGTGTTCATTCAGACTTGAGATAATGAAGTATATTCAGTGGAGCCCGGAACAGAAGTGGAGTGGGAACAGAAAGAAGGGAAAGATGAGGAACATTATGAAGAAGAGACAAATAGGCAACAACTTATTTTAGTAAAATCAAACTGGGTAGGCAGAAATTAGAAATAGCAGGAGGAATCAAAGATGAATTTGAAAACCAAAAGTCAAGAACAAATGAAAAAATGGACCTGATATGGCACATGCCTGTAATCCCAGTACTTGAGAGGCTAAGACAAGAGGATGGCAGGTCCAAAGCCAGCCTCAGCAAATTTAGTGACTCTGTTTAAAAATAAATAAATAAAATAGGGCTGGAGGATATATCTCAGAGGTAGAATTCCCTGGGTTCAATCTCCAGTACCTGAAAAAAAAAACAAAAAAAAAAAAAACTAGCATTATGGCTGATTGTGAAGAAGGTGATCCAGATTATGTGGGAAAGTGGATCTGAGTTTAGCAGAATTGGTTCTGAGGAAGTAACTGGACCTTCAAGTGGAAAAATCTAGGAAGTCATGGGACTGGTATTTGAGAATATGATTAAAGCCAGAGAGATGAATTTGCAAATCATGCACATAGAGACCATAGAAGTTAGTGTGGTGTATTCCAAGAGAACGGGAGCCTGCAGAGGGGCCCAACATCCCTCCTTTCTACTCCAGGCCTCCAACTTCAGGAAGGGGAGACCTGTCCAGGCTAAAGGTGCAGATGTGTCTCAAGCACCAAGAATACAGGATGTCCTCCCTGAAGAACTGAGCAGGAAATTGGAGCTCAGGGGAAACAGAGTGTTCTAGGCAGGAAGACAGCAACCCACCTGCTAGTGAATAGCACAGGTGCAAGGCAGGGAAGAGACCTATGGAGACCAAGTGAGGAGGGAAGGGGTCTTCAATCCATTGATAGAGGCAGATAGAAGAAAAAAAAGAAAGTTAATATATGGCCAGAAGGTTTTGAGGAAACCCAGGGTTATAAGAGTCAAACAGCCAAGGGATGAAAATTCAAGAGAGCAGATCTGACCAGAATACCTTATATTGCAAGGATGTGAAGGAGAATAAGATCAAGAAAAGATCACCAGGCTTTCCAGCAATTCACAGCAATTGTTGGGAATGACTTCAACTGAGTCATGGGGCAGAGACCAGATTGCTTGGGCTTATGAGTAGAAAATAGAAACTAAAGGTACACGAGGTAGGTTCAAGAGGAAGAATTCCAGTAACTTTGTTTTTAGTCTTCCGTAAGGCAGTGAACAAAGTCATTGGTGGAAGAGAGGAAATGGAAATGGGGGTCAGAGGAACAGAGAAATGATAGCAAAGCTGCTTCGAACAGAGACCACGCTAGAGAATGGACTTTCAGATATGACGGTTATTTGAAAGGTGAAACAATGCATTTTACAGCCATTTGTTCATTTAATATGCTCTTTGCACACTTTGTGCCAGGCACCTTCTTAGGCATAGAGAGATGGCTTTGAGCAAGAGCAAGCCAAGCCCTCCTGCAGCTTGCAGGGGTGGCCAGGACTTGTTCTTCTGTAATCCTTTACACTTGGACAACACTTTCTTTGCCATTATTCCATCCACATTTGACAATGTTCCTTTGAGGTTGATGTTGGGAAACTCATTTTATAAAGAGAGAGAGAAAAAAAAAAGAAAAGAAAAACTGGAGCTGACAGACTTAGAGGACTTGTCAAAGACTCAAGAGCTAGTTACCAGGAAAGTGAATTTTGAGAGCCCTGGTATCTGGGCTCAGGTGCAGATACTTCCCACAACAAAGGGATGGATGTGAAGAAACTAGCTATTTTTTTTTATCTATTTTCTTGATCTGGGCTCAACCCTGTCATTGAAATGACAGTTCAATTCAAATACTTTGGATTCAAGTGTAGCCAAAGATAGTAGCCACTAATTATTAAATAACCACTTAGTTATACACTGTTTAGTTACATTAATTCAAAACCTCATGAACCTGGCCATCTAGTGAGATTTCTTTATTCTTGATCTCTAAAAAACTTGCCTCAAACTTCCCAACACTGAAAACCTGAGAAAATTCAAAGCTCTTCTCTCTACTTCCCCGAATTCAGAGTTTGAGAGTCTCGTCTCCTGGCATTTGTTTCTGCAGTCACACACACTGGCTGCCTTCTCTCTGTATTTAAACAGAAACCCAGCCCTTCGCTTGTTTCTGCGCCAATCTGATGAGTAGAATTTAATTTACATGTTTGAGAGGAGGCAGGAAGGGGTGCAAGGAGGTGTGCAAGGAAGAGCCCCTCACACGTTCAACACTCCCCACCATCATGTCTCTCTTCCCACCTCCTCAGCCCTCGGAAGCCAATGAAGCCCCTTCTAGTCTCCCACAAGTCACTCATCAATCACATTTTGTGTCTCGGGCTTGCTCTTAGAGGTCTTACCCTCTCTCCAAAATGGCTTATCCAGGTATTTCTTCCACACAAGTACTGTACAGCGATCTCTCTCAGGAAAATCAAGAAAGCAAAAATGTTCTCCATTTTCTGACATTCACAGGGACATTCTGAAATAGATATATGATTCCCATTTTATAGCTGAAGAACCTGGGGCACAAGATTTTTACAATTAAACAACAGGCCCAGATTTGAACTGAGATCTGTCTGGCTCTAAAGCATGGGTTCTTAGTAAGACACCATGATCTTGAAAGTGTTAGGTGAAGGTTCAATGTTGGAGGAAAGAAACTAGGGAAAGGCACCTTTCTTCCATGTTTAGGAAGGAATTGCCAAGCAGGAAACTCTGCCTGAGGACGGTATTTCCCATTGCCTGGCCCAGCGAGAATAAGACCTACAGGATCCAAGTTGTATTTTGAAATGGTCCAATGTAGATGTGTTTCCAAATATGACAGAGGAAGATCTTTTAGTGTGATATTTTTCCATGCCAGGAGTATTTTAACATCCTAAGTTTTCTAGACTCTGTGCTTTAGAAAATTACTATGGAAACAGTTCCTGAGGAAAATGAAGCCATGATTGAAGGGGCATCATTCAAAAGATCTGGAAGCTGACTATAAGGATGATAATGAGTGAATTTAACTGGGAGAGTGAAGCAGCTAGCCCCAGGGCTCTCCCTGCTGACATGTCATCCCAATAGTCTATGGGAATCTGCCTGCCCCAAGGAACATCTATGAAACACCTTACTTGGCAATATAGGGCTCAGAAATAAGCCAGAAATAAGATGTGTGTGTGTATATATATATATATATATATATATATAGATAGATAGATAGATAGATAGATATCATACAAATAGAGTGAGCTACTTCTTCTAATTTCTGAGTATTTTAAGTAAAATCATAGAGGACAGTCCTAAAAGGGTACTGCTCATCATCCCATATTTTTGAGGAGTACTAGGGATTGAACTCAGGGGCATTCTACCCACAAGCTACATCTCCAGCCCTTTTTATTTTTTATTTTGAAACAGGGTCTCGCTAAGTTGCTGAGGGTCTATCTAAATTGCTGAGGCTGGCCTGGAACCTGTGATCCTCTTGTCTCGGCCTCCCAATTACTGGGATTACAGGTGTGCACCATCCTGCCCAGCTATTGCTCCATATTTTTGTTGCTGTTTTGCTTTGTATTGTTGATAGTAGTAGGGGTTGAACCCAGGGGTGTTCTACCTCTGATCTGTATTTTTTTTTATTTTTTGAAATAAGGTCCTGCTAAGCTACTATCCATTGGCCTCAAACCTGCCGATTCTCCTGGCTCAGTCTCCCAAATACTGTGATTACAGGCTCCATTTGTTTTACAAGAAAACATCACCATCATTGTCACTGATTATAATAAGCCAGGCACTGTGCTGGGCACGATAGGCCTAAGGGGGAATAAAAACAGAGTTGTTGCCTTCACAGAATTTCCAGTTTAGTGGGGGAGGTTGCAATTTTAAAAATCATGAGTGTACAATTGCAGTCACAAATTCTAAGCACTTTACTTTCACTGGCTTATCTGATTCTCACAATCCTAAAATACAAGCAGTATTATCTTCATTTTATAGATGAACAAATTGGAATTCAAGGAGTTAAGTAAGGAATGTAAAGTTACATGGAAGAGGAGGGTTCAAAGACTGACCTCTCTGCAATTTTACACAACTGAAAAGAAGGACCTAACCTGAGCATTAGACATTGAATTACATGACGCATGACATCATGTTATTGTGCTAGAGTGATGGTACGAGACAGGAGGAATGACCGTCTGCTGGACCATGGAACCTTCTTGGGACTCTTACAGTTTCGGCTGTCACATTCCACCAAGTTATGGATACGAGTGATGCCATGAATATTTCCTTCCTGAGCTTCCCTAGAAAGAGAAATGCTGTTAGAACCTATCTTTGTTCAATCCCTTGAACCAGCCAGAAAACAACCAAAATTCTTAACAGGAGAGAGCCCTTATGACCTGTCTCTTCACCTCTGCCTCCTCTCCCCATTTCTACTTGGAGCACAACATTCTTTCTCCCAGAGCATAGATCTTCCCTTTTAATCACTTTGGGAAAGCTTTCCCCACCTACCACACTCCCACCTTTGTTTTCTCACCTTTATGAAAATTCTTATCACCTCCAAGGGTATCTGTGTCTCGCCAGATGAACCCTGATTTTCTCCAGGCAAGAACTGCATTATATCATCTTGACAGTTTTAGCTCCTAAAAACAGACATGTGGTAAGCTGGATGTGGTGGCACTCACCTGTAACCCTAGTACTTGGGAAGTTGAGATAAGAAATGCAGGTTTGAGCCGGGCGTGGTGGCGCACGCTTATAATCCCAGTACTTGGGAGGCTGAGACAGGAGGATCTGGGTTCGTGGCCAGCCTTAGCTACCTAGTGAGGCCCTCGCAACTTAGTGAGACCCTGTTTCAAAATACAGAATAAAAATAGGGCTGGGGATGTAGCTCGGAGGTAGAATCCCCTGGGTTCAATCCTCAGTACAAAAAGAAAAAAAAAATAAATGCAGGTTTGAGACCAGCCTTGGAAACTTATTGAGACTCTCAGCAACTGAGTGAACCTCTGTTGCAAAGTTCAAAAAAAAATTTTTTTTTAATTATTTAAGGGCTGAGGCTGGGTTCAGTCCACAGTTCCAAAAGAAAAAAAAAGTATGTGGTAAACATTCCATGGATGAATGTATGAATGGCCTGGATAACAGGAGGACACAGTTTCAAAATTCCCAATGAACCATTTCACTCAAGCAAAGACAGAAGTGCAGAATATTGGCTCTGTAAGGACCCTGAGGTGACCTCATCTCACACTTGTTTTATAGATAAGGAACTGTGGTTTAAAGAAAAGAGATTGGCCCAGGTTGCCTCTGGGCTACTTCTATGATAGTCTCCACTTACCCCTTCACCACTCCGGTCACAAGTGCTTCATTCTTCTAACTTTGAGCTCAAATGCAATCCCAAGATGTTCTTTAATTAAAATTAATGATCTACAAAGAGGCCTGTTAGTGTCACCATTACCGGGGGACCTTGAGAGACACTCTGGCGGTGGAGAGAGGCCGAGGGGATGAGGTCATCAGCGTGCATGGTTATCAATGGGAATCTTCATGAACTCTGCACTGGACGGAGAATCTTAAAAGCCTGTGGTTTGCAATAAGATCCATCACTGTGGCTTCAGTGGGGTCTATTGTTCCTTGCTGCTCACTGCAAATACAAAGTGGTCAAATAAAAGTGGGTTGATACTGAGTGAATATTCACATGACATCAGCAACATAAAATTATCCCATTCATAGATAGGGCACCTAATAGCCAGGTGCCATAGTCAAGAACCTCAAAAGTCTCATCCCTAAAAGTCATTACGGCATTGCATTCTTTACAAAGAGGATTTTTCTAAAAAGAATTCTATGACATGTAAGTTACCTGTCACTAAAGAGGTAGCAGCCAACCATCATGGCCCTGCCATGGCTGCTTGGCCTTTGCTCTTCCCTGTAGAAAGCAAGAGTTTGGAGAGCAGGAATAATCTCTTTTTGTTTTTATATCTCCAGTGCCTCTAATGTAGTGGGCACTCAATACATGTTTGTTGAAATAAGTCAACAAAGATTGAGGGCTTGCCTCCCATAGTGATTAAGGTTAGGGTTAGCTGTATATCAAAATATCAAAATGAGAGGTTCAGACAAGATACAGGCATCTTGCTCTCCTACACAAAAGAGAGGTAAGACCAAAGTGACCTGGTGGTTCCACAGTCACCTGGGATAAAAGCTCATTTTATCTTTGAGCTACTTCCTTCTTTATTCAAAATCAAGGTGGCCGCTGGAACATCAAATTTAGGGTGAAGGCAAGAAGAAGAAAGGAGAAATGCAGCCCACCTACTCAAGTAGATATCTCTCTCTCTCTCTCTCTCTCTCTCTCTCTCCCCCTCTCTTTTTCTTTCCCTCTCCTTTTCTCCCTCTCTCTCATTTTTTCAGCTTAAGAATTTTTTTTTTTTTTTTTGCAGTACTGGGGATTGAACTCAGGGGCATTCTACCTTCGAGCTATACCCCCAGCCCTATTTTTTATTCTTTATTTTGAAACAGGATCTCACTAAGTTGCGGAGTGCCTCACTAGGTAGCTGAGGCTGGCCACGAACCCGGATCCTCCAGTTTCAGCCTCTCAAATGCTGGGATTACAAGCGTGCGCCACCACGCCCGGCTCAGCTTAAGAATTTTTAAATCTTCTTTTTTTTATTGTGGTAAAATATACCTAACAAAACTGACTGGTTTAACTACTTTTACACATACAGAAGTGGTGGGTGCAGCCTAGGGAGGGAGGCTGGAAGATGGTATAGCCGCTGCAGGACAGTGACTGCCTGTGTTAAAGGTGAACAAAACATGGAGATGGGGCTTTGAACGCCCTGTGAGAATCTCTAGCCGCTAAGCCTGGGGTGACATCACTGCTCCCATTTTGAGAAGTTGGCTTTGTCTGCTCTGTGGAGGGCATGGAGCTCTAGAAGGCAAGAAAGGATGTGCGGAGACCACAGAGGCTGGTGCGAGCATGAAGTGAAGGTGCTGTGGCTCGGGCCAGAAAGGGTGATGTCTGTGGAGAAGTAAAGGCAGGTTCTAATGGTGCTTTGAGGGTAAGATCAACAGAACATTGTGCTGGATTGTATCAGGTTATCTGTGGGAAGGTCTCATTCTCACCAGGGGATTCTAAATTTCTTAAACACAAAAGTTTGTGTCTTGCTTTTTTTTTTTTTTTTCTTGGTTCTGCACACCAAATGGCAAAATTTTCATTTAGTGGGAGGAGGCCATAAATTCTGCTAAATTGATTTGCATTAAATGTTTGCAAACCTTGAGCAAAGGTACAGGAAAGCGAGCCCCAGTCAGTCCATCCTGATGCCAAAGGCAGAGGAGCAAGTGCCACCCTGCCAGATGGTCCCTGAGAAGGATGGATGGAGCTGGTACCACTGA
>PVLC010024889.1:0-24158 GCA_004027655.1 Graphiurus murinus
TGGCTAATCTCACTTAACATAATGTTTTCCAGTTGCATTCATTTCCCTGCAAAGAACATGATTTTGTTCTTCTTTATGGCTGAGTAAAATTCCATTGTGTATATATCCCATAGTTTTGTAATCCATTCATCTGTGGATGGACATCTTGGCTGCTTCCATAGTTTGGCTATTGTGAATTGAGCCGCTATAAACATAGATATACATGCATCGGTCTGATAGTTTGTTTTCCATTCTTTTGGGTATATACCCAGTAGTGGAATTGCTGGATCATATGGTAGGTTCACTCCCATTCGTCTGAGGATCCCCCATACTGTTTTCCACAGTGGTTGCACAAGTTTGCAATCCCACCAACAATGTATTAGGGTTCCCACTTCTCCACACCCTCGCCAGCAGGTGTTGTTGTTCGTGTTTTTTATGATTGCCATTCTGACTGGAGTTAGGTGAAATCTCAGGGTAGTTTTGATTTGCATCTCCCTGATTGCCAATGATGTGGAATATTTCCTCATACATTTATTGGCCATTTGTATTTCTTTTTTTTTTGAAGTGTCTATTTAGATCCTTTGCCCATTTTTTGATTGGGTTATTTGTTTTCTTAGCTGTGATTTTCTTGAGTTCTTTGTATATCCTAGATATTAGACCTCTATCTGAAGTATAACTGGCAAAAATTTTCTCCCACTCTGTAGGCTCTCTGTTGAGATTCTTGATAGTTTCCTTTGCTGTGCAGAAGCTCTTCAGTTTAATGCAATCCCAGGTAGTGATCTTCCTTTGAGTTTCTTGTGCTTTTGGGGTCTTGTTGAGAAAGTTTGTACCTGTGCCTATGTGTTCAAGTGTTGGTCCTATGCCCTCTTCAAGTAGCTGCAAGGTCTCTGGTCTGACTTCCAGGTCCTTGATCCACCTTGAGTTGACTCTTGTGCAGGGTGAGAAAGTGGGGTTTATTTCCATTTTCCTGCATATGGTTAACCAGTTTTGCCAACACCATTTGTTAAAGAGGCTATTTTAAAAGACCTATGCCCTCTTCTTGTAACTCCAAAATCTCTGGTCTAACTTCTAGATCTTTGATCCATCCCGAGTTGATTCTTGTGCTGGGAGTATAGCTCAGAGGTAGAATGCTCCTGAGTTCAATTCCCAGTACCAAAAAAAAAAAAAAAAAAAAAAAAAAAAAAGAGTGGTGATAGTGGGCATCCTTTTGTTATTCCTGTTTTTAAAGGGAATTTCTTCAGTTTTTCCCTATTAGGTATGATGTTGCTTTGGATTTATTGTATATTGCCTTAATGATGTTGAGGTAAGTTCCTTTTATTCTGATAGTCTGTAGTTTTTTTTTTTTTTTGGTTTGTCTTTCTTTCTTTCTTTTTTTAACATGAATGAGTGTTGGATTTTGTCAAATGCTTTTTTCAGCATCTATTGAGATGATAATTAGATTTTTGTCCTTAGTTCTATTTATGTGGTGAATAATATGTATTGATTTGTGTATGTTGAACCAGTCCTGCATTCCTGGAATAAAATCAACTTGGTCATTGTGCATAATTTTCTTAATATGGTTTTGAATGTATATTGCTAGTATTTTGTTTAGAATTTTTGCATCTATGTTCATCAAGCATATTGGTCTGTAATTTCATTTTCTTGGTGATCTTTATTTGGTTTGGTATTAAGGTTATACTGGTCTCATAGAAGAAGTTTGGATTTCATGTCTTTCAGTTTCACAGAATAACTTGTGAAGTATTTGGTTTAGTTCTTCTCTAAAGGTTTTGTAGAATTCAGCTGGGAATCCATTTGGACCTGAGCTTTTCTTTGATGAAAGGCTTTTTATTGCTGTTTCTATCTTTTTGTGTCCTATTGGTTGATGTAGGTTTTCTATATCCTCTTGGTTTAATTTAGATAGGTTGGATTCATCTAGAAATCTATTGATTTTTTCTATGTTTTCTAGTTTATTGGAGTATAAATTTTAAAAATAGTTTCTGATGATCGTCTGGATTTTCTTAGTGTCTGTGGTGATATCTTCTTTTTAATTTCTAATTTAATAATTTACATGGATTCTCTCTTTCTTTTGGTTAGGTTGGCTAAGAGTTTTTCAATCTTGCTAATATTTTCAAGGAAGTAGCTTTTTGTTTTGTTGATTTTTTTGTGTTGTTTCTTTTTCTCAATTTCATTGATTTCTGCTCTGATTTTAATTATCTCCTGCCTTTTACTGGCTTTGGGTTAGTCTGTTCCTGTTTTTTGAGGTCCTTGATATTTGTCAGTAGGTTTTTTTATTTGATGATTTTCTGTTTTTCTTATATGGGCACTCAGTGCTATAAATTTTCTTCTTAAAACCTCCTTCAAAGTGTCCCATAGATTTTGGTATGTTGCCTCTCTCTTATCATTTAATTCTAGGATTTTTAAAATTTCTTCCCATATTTCTTCTATGATCCAGTCTTCATTCAAAAGTGTATCATCCAGTCTCCCATGTATTTGTGTAATGTTTTTTTGTCTTTCATTTGTTGTTTTCAACTTTCATTCCATTATGACCTGAAAAGATGCAGGGAATTATATTATATTTAGGTGCCATGAGAATCTGAGAGGAATGTGTATTCAGCTGTTGCTGGTTGGAATATTCTGTATATGTCTGTTAGGTCCATTTGGGTTACAGTATTCTTTAGGTCTGAAGAGTCTTTACTCATCATTTGCCTGGAAGACCAATCTAGTGGCATGAGTGGTGTGTTGAAGTCTCCCAATATTATTGTCACAAAAAGTTTGTTTTATAAAAGTGGATGCACCCATATTTGAGATAATATTTTGAGGCCTAATGTCCTGAAAAGCTTGTTTTATAAAAATGGATGCACCCACATTTGGGATATAAATGCTTACTGTCATTACATCTTCTTGTTGGATTGTTCCTTTTATTAGTAATAAGTGTTCCGCATTGTCTCTTCTGATAAGTTTTAGATTAAAGTCTACTTTGTCGGATATGGCATTTCTACTCCTGCTTGTTTTTGGTCTCTATTTGCATGATATGTCTTTTTCCATCCTTTCACCTTTAGGCTATGGATACATTTGCCTGTAATGTGAGCTTCTTGAAAGCAGCATATATTGGATTATGCTCTTTAATGCACGTTACAAGTCTATGCCTTTTAATTGTGGGAGTTTAGGCCTTTGACATTCAATGTTATTTTTGAGACGTTATTTTGTTTCCTGTCATTTCTGAGTTATATGATGTTATTTTTCCTTCATTTAGTTGCCCATCTGGTGGAAATTGCCCCTTTTCCGATTATGGTATTTCTTTCTTTTTTCTTCTTTATGTTTTATTTCTTTAAGTATTTTCTCTAGTGCGAGCTTGGTAGTCATGAGTCGGCTTTGTCTCTTCTGATAAGTTTTGGCTTAAAGTCTACTTTGTTGGAAATGAGCATTACCACTCCTGTTTGTTTTTGGTCTCTATTTGCATGGTATATCTTTTTCCATCCTTTCACCTTTAGGCTATGGATACATTTGCCTATAATGTGAGTTTCTTGCAAGCAGCATATAGTTGGATTATGCTCTTTTAGTTTAGTTTCTGCTTGTCTTGGAAAGTTTTTATTTCCTGGAGTCCCTTCTATATTCTGGATATCAGCCCCTTGTTGGATATATAGTTTGCAAATATTTTCTCACATTCAGTAGGTTGTCCCTGCACTCTGTTGATTGTAATAATGTGTAGCCTTTATGGTAGTGCCTTTTGGGTAAAGAGTTAATATCCAGCATTTGGCAGATTAAATGTTCTTCAAAGGAATCCGGCCTCATTAGACTGGGATTTAGAGTTCTGTCCAGGGGAAATCATTCATTTAATTTAGACAAATTATGTTCTGGAAAGTTATTGCACCAGTTAAAGCTATATTGAAAAAGAAATCCCATTGTTCCGACAGCTCCCTTAGGACTCGTTCCTCCTGCTAACCTAGCTCATGGAGCAGAGGCACCAAATAGTTAAGCAGGGAAAACTCTGACCCATTCCACACAGGGTGAGTGTTTATTAATATTACACAGGAAATATCAAGTTGCCCCGTTTCCAGCCAATGGAGCAAATCCATTTCGATATTGAACCCCCCACTCTACTCGACCATTTTGCAAAAGTCGTCAAAAATAAAACTGGCCTTTTATTGCTCTAACAAAGAAGCTCAGAGAAAAACCCAAGCTGAAGCTGAAAATATGACCTTGAGTTAGGAAAGGAAGTGGCAGATCACAAGGGAGGAGAACTGTGTGGGGCCCTGAGAGGGTTAATCTAGCCTAGAAGAAGATGAAGAATCCAGAGTGGACTAGAGCAGAGAGCCCTTCCTTATTTTGTCCAGTTGAAGATTTTTGTGCATTTCTTAGCAAGTAAGAACCACAAACTGGTTGTTTTTCTCTGAATTCAAGCTTAGGTTTTCCTGTGAGATAGATATGGGTAGTTTTCATTTTAAAACATGGTGTCAGTTCTTTTGAGTGAGCTTAAACTCTGTTGTCACAAGGTCCAGAGTTAAAAACCCCTCTAGGTATTGTCCTGTCGAGACACCTGAGCTATTTAAACGAAGCTGTCTGTTTCAGTTGATATTCTGATACCCAAAGTCAGCCAAACCAGGTGAGCAATGACCTTCCGAAGCTGAAGGTCACTACTCTGTTCACTTCTGCTTTATGACAGTAGAACTCTCATTTTCCTGCATTCCCGGCCTCCCCCGCTGTAAACAAGAAACCCAGATAGATTATTTCTTAAGGTATACCTGATTCAAGGGGCCTCTGATTCTTCTCTAATGTGGACATAAACCCCTAATACCTACCCAATGGTGAATCCAAGCAGCAAGTGATACAACCTGAGTGTGTTCCTCCCTCCTGGGGGAAGGAAACACAGCAGTTTCCTAGTGACCTCACGGCGTCCTGCTATGGAGACAAGTAAGGAGTAGGTGATAGGAATGATATTTATACATGATATATTAGGTGAGGGTTACTGGCCACGGCCCGTTCTTACAGCAGGGTTAGGAGCTGCTAGAAGGCATTTTACCAGTTACGACGTATGTGTGTGTGAGAAGGAGCCTCCTATTGGGAATGTTTCCAAAATCTAATAAAGCTATGCTTTGCTCCCTCTGACCTTGGCCCAGCGACAGGTAAGTCCCACAACTTCTCCCACCTTATAAACACGGAGATGGGCTGTGAGAAAAGACTGTAGAGGCTCTATGTGGAAGCTTAGGCCAGCAATAGGCAGAAAAATGTCAAAACCACTAATCTAATTTATTGATGGCCTTAATGGGAGTGTATAGGAAAGAATTCTGCCTTGCACTGCAAATATTGCTATAACACCTTCATCTAGAGTCCCCCAAAGTTAAGGAATTGTACAACGAGTATGCAGTATTAATGCCAGATGCAGGCAGAGGTGGAACTGAAGTGGAGAAAGCGTAGGCAAACTTGGATGAGGGGCATCTTAGATTGATCCTTCCTTCCTTCCTTCCTTGCTTCCTTGCTTCCTTCCTTCCTTCCTTCCTTCCTTCCTTCCTTCCTTCCTTCCTCCCTTCCTCCCTTCCCTCCCTCCCTCCCTCCCTCCCTCCCTTCTTTCCTTTCTTCCCAAGCTTCTGTTGGTTCCTTATCTTTCATTTGGATACTAATTGATAAGAAGAGATGGTGGTAATAGGGGATCTTTGAGACATTCTCCAATATTCTCACCCTGAATCACCCTGGGCCTAGCCTGGCATTCATTGGGAGTCCCAGCAAAAGCTTGTTGAGTAAATGAGCAGATGATGGGCACAGGGGTCTTGGGGAATCACAGGGGAGGTTTGAAGTATTTCTGTCAGAGCTCTGGGGCTGCCCCCTGGTGCCAGCCCCTAGGTCGACAGTCTGCTTTCCGTGGATGGAGTCCTCTCAGGGTGATGGGTAGGGAGGAAGGAAGTGGAGTGTAGTCCTAAATCATGGAAATGAACTCAATGAAATCAGATCGCTGTGGGTGTGGATTTGTTCCCAGTTCCCAGGTGTCAGACTATAGAGTTCAGTCGCCAACCAGCTGTGGAACTGCACAGGTTGTATTTTTTTTTTTTTTTCAGAACGCTTCAGATGAGCTGGGGGTGGGTGGGGAGGAATATCTGAACCAAATGTATGGGGGCCATCTCTCTGATGCAACTGAAGAATTAGCTTTAAGTGGGTATTTATGTGCTGCCCTCTCTGGGCAGGGGACACAGAGATTGACTGGCTACACCCTAACTGGAGAAGCAGTATCAGATGTTGAGGACCATGCACATGGATGTGCCTGTGCCAGGAGATCATTTTGAGCCAAAGCTTCATGGCTGCCTAGGGCACCTAGGCAGAGGGGTCTGGGGTGATTCTGAAGAGACCTAGAGTCAGCATGGCTGAGGGATTATGAACTGCTTCTGTGTGCTCAGGATTGCATAGGCTTAGAGGAAAGTCATTCTCTGGGTAACAAGTTGTAGAATCTGGAGTGTCCTGCAGGAACCAAGTACTGAGGATCAAACTAGATGCTAGGCATGCCAGATCAGGGGGCGTGGCTAGGTGGCAACTAAGAGCTCACTGTTCTTCTGTCCTCCCAGCCCTATGCAGCCCCAAGCATTTTGTTCCATGTGTACTTCAAGTTGTGTATTAAATACCAGGCAGAGAGGAGTAGGAGGTCCCATATTGATTGATATGAGCCTCATGGTATGAATTTGGCCTTAGAATATAAATCATATTGTATTCTATCAAAGAAAGACACATTTAGTGTGTGCATGGCTTCCTGTTTGGTGCTATATATTTGCAGTAGAAATAAGTCAAATGAAATGACAGTTGCGGGGAACTGGCAGTCCCAGGGAGGTGACTCAGGGACTTTGCAGATTTAATGGAAGTTATAGAATTCAAGACTGAGAGATTATCCTGGATTGTCAAGGTAGGCCCAATGTGATCACTTGAGCTCCTAATAGTAGAGAGCTTCCTCCAGCTTGTGTCCCTGAGATGCCAGAAGGGAAGTCAGGGATTCACAGGGGAACAGGGGCTTGACCTGTGTTGCTGGGGAGGACCACATGGAAGCCCAAGAGTGGAGGAGAGAAGCTTCCAGGAGTGAAGTCGCTCTGCTATTAGCCAGCTGGGTGACAGGGACAGTAGTCTTGAAATCCCATCTAAAATGGCTAGGAAGTGCATCTTCCCTGAGCCTCCTGATAAGAACCCAGCCGGCTGACACCTTGGCCTGGGCCCTGAGAAATCTGGAGCAGGAAAAATCAATTGAGCTAGCCCAGTCTTCCAAGTCACAATGCTGTGAGATAATAAATTTGCATTCTTTTAGGTCACTAAGTTGGTAGTGATTTATTTCAGCTCCAAAAGAAAGCTAATACTCCCACCTAAGAATTCTCTTGGGCTGGTGCTGACCACTAGAACATTGAGCTGTGATGAAAATATTTGTTCTGCCCTCTCCAATCCAGTGTCCACCAGTGACAGCTTGCAACGGAGGGCTTGAAAGGTGGCCATGAGGACTGAGAAACTGGGCTTTTAAATTTTATTTACTTGTAATTAACCTAAATTCAAAGGCCATTGGAATCTGGTGGCTAATATATGTGATGGGGACGGTCTAGGGTATGTGACTTTGTTTCATTTACCATTTATGATTAAATAGCACCCAGACTCTTTATGTTACTTGCCCCTGTGTTAGTCTTTGTCTACTATAGCTGTGCATGTCTTCTGTCTAGTGAAAAAGATAATTCCACAGGTTATGGATTGATTGCCCGTAGGACTTTAACCACTTTTGTACGTAATCTAGCAATCTTAATCTCATATTCTAGTGTCTATAAAATCTCAGTCCCTCAAATGCTTTGTGATCCATTTTTACCAACCATCTGATTCTCTGTTTAATGAGTTAAAGAAAGCTTTTATAACTATGCATACTATATATGGTACAAAAATTTTTATATAGTACATATGTATATATGTATATATATGTATATATATGTATATATATATGGTACTATATAAATACACACATATATATATATATATATTTGTACGAGGAATTGCACACTCAGGGATGTTCTACCTCTGAGCTACATCCCTTGCCTTTTGATATTTTTATTAGGAAACAGGATCTTGCTAGTTTGTCAAGTCTCACTACATTGCTGAGGATGTCCTCAAACCTGTGATCCTCCTGTCTCCGCCTCCCAAGCACTAGGATTATAGGCATACAACATCACGTCCAGAACATCCTTTCTTTTGGAGCTGAAATAAATCACTTGCATACTTTATTTGAATGTGTCATATATTTTAGCTTCTTGAAAATTATGTTACTGTCAATGCTGTTATCACCATTTTACTCAGTTGGTGATACTGAGGCACAGAGATGTAACTAGCTGTCCAAGGTTGCATAGCTGATGAGAGGTACAAAAGGCACTCTCATAAATAGTGCACAAAAACCTCTCAATTTGTTTGAACTTTGATTCAAAAATACAGCATCAAAGACACTAGGAGGTCATAAATCCTGGAACTTGCTTTGTGGGAGCCTTGAAAATACATTAGACAGAGAGAAACCTGGCTGTATGGTGTGGTGGAGAGGCAGAGGGTCTAGCACACCTGTGTTCATAGGCTGTGCCAAGGAAGGCCCCAGGCTGCTTCCAGGTGGCCATATTTCTTGTGTTAAGTTGTTGGCTTGGATTTTGTCTATGAATCTGCAGGAAAAAACAGTGGAGTTCCAGCAAGTGACTTATCCCATCGTAGAGTTCCACAGAGTATCTATTGTAAAAGGGATTCCCGCCTATTAATGAACTTGGAAGTGCAGATATCTCTTAGGGGTATTGATTTCACTTTCTTTGAATACACACCTGGAAGTGAGTTTTTGTGGATCAGATACTAGTTCTATTTTTAATTTTCTAAGAAAGCCCCATCCTATTTCCATAATGGCTGTTCTCATTGGTTCTCCCCAATAACACACAATGGCCCCCCTTCTCCACATCCTTGCTAACACTTGGTGTCCTCTTGTTTCTTTTGGATAAAAGCTGGTTTAACAGGTGTGAGGCTATCGCTGGTTGTGTTTCTTTGCATTTTCCCCATGATCAGTGTTGTTGAATTTTTTTCCTTATACCCAATGACCATTTGTTTGTTTTCTTTTGAGAAATGTCTGTTAACATACAAGTTTTTAACTGGGTTGTTTGCTTGCTTGCTGTTGACTTGAGCTCCTTATATATTTTGGATGCTAACCTCTTACTAGTTTGTATGATTTCCAAGCATTTTCTCCTATTGCACAGATTGTCCTTTCACTCTGTTGATTGTTTCCTTTGCTGCGCAGACACTTCTTAGTTTAATAGAATCCCATCTGTCTGTTTTTTTTCTTTTTTGTTTCTTATGCTTTGGGCTTCTTATCAATTTTTTTTTTATTAAATGCCAAGGAGATTTTCCCTGGTGCTTTCTCTAGTAGTTTTATGGTTTCATGCCTTATGTTGAAGTCTTTCATCCATTTTTATTTGATTTTTGTGTATGGGGTAAGATAAGGGTCCAGTTTCATTCTTATGAATATGAATATCTAGTTTTCCCCAACACCATTTATCCAGAGGCTGTCCTTTCTCTATTGTGTGTTTTTCACACCCTTGTTGAAGATTAGTTGACCACAATTAAATAGATTTATTTCTGGGCTCTCTATTCTGTTTCATTGGTCTATGTGTTTCTTTGTACATCAGTACTATCCTGATTTTATTATTATAGTTTTGCAGTAGATCTTGAGATCAAGTAGTTACATGCCTGTAACTCTGCTTTTTGCTCTAAGAATTTGGGGTCTTTTGAAGTTTCACAGAATTTTAGGATTTTTTTTTTTTTACTGTCAAAAATGTCATTGAGCTTTTGATAGGTATTGCATTTAGTTTATAAATCACTTTGATCTATACCTATTTTTGCAAAAGGTTAAAAATCTTTTATGATACATACATTATATCAGTGAGAATATCTGCTATTTATTGAGCTTATATCACATGACAAGCATGTCTATATATATATAACTATATATATATAATTTTACTCTTAACAATGACCCTTAAAAGCATTTTCCCCTCTCTGTGGATGATGAAACAAGATCACAGGAACAGGATGTACCCCTTGCTGTGTGTGATCCCAAACCTGTGATCTTCTGTGTATTATTTTAAATTGTAAAATTAGCCTAGGAATAGTGTCTTTCACTTTCATGTCTCTAAATAACATAATGTATCAGTTTATTGATGCTCCATGAACAATAAATGAATGATTACCAATGTATGTATTTTGTTATTTCCTTTATTAGTCAACAAATATTTATTGGGCACTGCTGTGTGTTGGCTACTGTGTGCTGTGATTTAGAAACTAGGAGCACAAGATGACACAGACATCTTCACTTCTCCTGAGGAGCTTGTGTTTTAAGGTAAAGACAAAGGTTTTTGTTATTGAGAACTTACCAGTTTTGATGACAGTAATTCTGATATAACTGTTTAATGAATTGGTGCAAGTGACAATTTTCAGTGGATTGTGTTTTGTTTTGGGTCTGTAATGTACCCAAAGCTCATGTGTTAGGTAATGCAGCCGTGTGGGGATGCAGGCATTTTTTATGACTATAAAGTGCATTTTATCCACATCTAGTGAGGTTTTGAAGAGGGTTTCTTTCACACAGGAAAGATATCAGAAGTATATAGAGATGTGACATTCAATGACATTCAATTCATGGGACCAAGAGCCACATCACCAAATCCAAGCAATTCTTTTTTTATTTTTTTTTTGCCATACTGGGAATTGAACCCAGAGGCATTCTACCTCCGATCTACATCCCTAGCCCTATTTTGTTTTTGTTCTTTTTTTTTTTTTGAAACAGGGTGTAACTAAGTTGCAGAGGGCCTCACAAGTTGCTGAGGCTGGCCGTGAACCTGTGGTCCTCTTGTCTCACTTCTCAAGTACTGGCGTTACAAACATGCACCACCACTCCTGGCTTTCCAAGCAATTCTCATTCTAGAATGTTTATGGATTTTTTATCTTTAAAAAAAAATTTCAAAGATATACAAAGGCAATGTGATTTGGTAGGTAAGATGCTAGTTTTAAAAAACTTTGGCTCTGACATTTATTTTTATTTTCTTTTTTACTTTTGGTACTGGAGATTGAACACAGGATAATTCTACCTCTGAGCCACACCTCCAGCCTTTTAAATTTTTAAATATCAAGACAGGTTCTTGCTAAATTGCTGAGACTGGCCTCTCATCTGCGATCCTTCTGTCTCAGCCTCCCAAGTACTGGGATGACAGGTACAAGCCATGGATTCCAGCTCCTGCCATTTATTAAATAGTGACTCTTGATAAGTTATTTAACTTTCCTGAATGTCTACTTCCTTGACTGTGAAATGGGTATGAAACTGTGTTCCATTCAGGGCCACTGTGAAAATTAACTGGGAATATGTGGAGGCTAATACAGCCCTGGGTTTAGCATATGGTTGACACCTCGTGAATGTCAATGGTGATAGTTATTATTTTTATTATCTCCTTCATCTTCCATCCCTGAGAGGGGATGAAAGAGCTAACATAGCACTTCACAGACTTCACCACCACACACACTGTCATCAGAGATCTTGTTAAAATGCAACTTCTGATCCAGTTGGTCTGGAAAATGGACCAGGAGTCTGCCTTCCTGCCCAGCTGTCAGGGATACCCAGAAACACAGAAGTGCAAATGAGTCTTTATGAACTAAAGTGACAAAATGCCCCCCATACCTGCTGTGCATGTCCCACCATTCTCTGCACCTTTGTTGCAGAAGGTGAAAATATGATACTTGGAATGGAAGCCCTAATTGAGATATCGTGACTTTATTGTTTTCTTAGACTGAGCTAAAAACCATATTAAAAATTGAAGAGCCAATTTTCTGTCAGTTTTGCCTGCCTAATCTTAGCATCCTCCTGTTAGACACTTCCCTCTGCCATGTGGCCGATCGCTGCTCTTTTTCTCCTCGAGTTTCTCATTTACCATCTTCCCCTGATCTTTGCCATCTTCAGGAGAGCTCAGTGGCTTCTGACAGATGTGCGTGAGACCCGCTCAATCATGTCTGACATCTGGCTGATACCCATTTTCAGAGTAAATATGTCAATTTCTTTTTGGTAAAAATGCTTTTCAGATGAAAATGAAAATTACAATAGGAAATTGTAGCTGGCGAGGGAAAAGAGCCATTTGGGGTAATATCTCTCATAATTGGAGTAATTTTGACGAACTCAGGCATTGTCGAATTCCCACACGTCTCCCTGCAGCAGGTCAGAGAAGAGCGCTACTCCAGGACCGGAGTCTGAGTTCGTCTCCCCTCTCTGGCCCGCAGAAATGATGTTGAGCCCCATGGCTGTCAAGCTTACTGCTCTCAAGAAACAAGTTTTATTCTACCCCTGGTGAGCAATTAGTAGTTTTATGGCTTAAGCCAGGAACAGGGTAGAGTGGGGCTGTGGAGCTACACAGGGTTATTCAACCATAGCTCTGCTTTGATTTCTCCATTGACATAAAATATACCCTATATTCTCTGTCTTGGAACAGTAACTTAGGTCTCAGTCAATAACTTAGGTTTAAAATACATGAATTTTGCCAGGTATGGTGGTGCCTGCCTGTAATCCCAGTACATCGGAGGCTGAGAGGGGAGGATCGCAGGTTGAAGGTCAGCCTCAGCAACTTAGTGAGGCCCTCAACAATCTAGTGAGACCGTGTTTCCAAACCAAAAAAAAAAAAAAAAAAAAAAAACAAAACAATAGGGCTGGAGGTATGCTCAGAGGTAGAATGTCCCTGGGTTCAGTCTCTAGTACCACACAAAACAAAAACAAAGCATACACACACACACACACACACACACACACACACACACACACACACACACACACGGATTGTCCCCAACATTTCATATTGGGGACAGTGACAAAAATGGCTTTTGGTTTTAGGATACTGGTATATGCTATGACATCCATGAGACTGATAGCTGATTCTCTTGTTGGAAGGGGAGGAACTTTTGTAACACTGGCGTGTGTGTGTTTGTGTGTGTAAACATGTGAAGATGGGACTGTGACATGTTCCCCATCCTACTCTACTGGGCTTATGTGGCTGAGCAGCCCCTCAGTGAAGTCAGATGTGGACAACGCTGATGTAGAGATTTATCTTCTGGAGCCCAGTGCTTTGGCACCAGGTGGAGCTGTGTGTGAACCTCAGGACTGCTGTGCTGCCTGGGACAGTCTACAGGAAGCAAGGAGACTCACAAATGGAAATGTTAAGGTGGTGCTCATGCTCAGGTGACAGCCTTGCACTTGCACAACCCTGAGAGTAAGTGCCTCCTTAAATTTCACAGGCAGAAGTCTCACAATCCTCACCCAGGCGGGTCTGACCTTGGGCAGCCTGACCTTGGATGGGTCATTCACCTCTCTGAGTTTGCAGTTCTCATCTGTAAGATGGGGAAGCAAGAGCCATCTCATGGGATTACCACGAAACTTAAGTAAATGAGTGTTTATAAATTTCTGACACACCACCTGGGACTGAGACCAATTAGTGGTAGCTATGATTAATTTTAATTAATCCACCAATGGGCATTTTGGCTCATCCCCTTTGTCCTTTGAAAGAAAAAAAGAATTGAGAAATATTTAGAAGTGACTTCATTTAGGAGATCTCTTCCATTTGAGTTATATCTTCTTTAGGAAATAACTTCTTGTATAAACTGCAATCTCTTAAGGTTAAGGTGTAAGGTGTTGTGCCAGCAAAATCAGAAATAAAACCCGGGGGTATACAGTTACCAGCAGGGCAGAGCCTGAGGCTCCCTGGAGAGCAAGCACTTCATTTTCAAGAGACCGGGAAAGTGGTTGTCTCGAATGTCTGCCCAGAGACTGGAGCACCCTGTGACTAGGGCTGGACCTGCCGGGCGCCTGCTCTCTGTGGTCCAGGGTGGAGTCGTGAGCACCGCTAACTTAGGTCCATCACCCCTTCTGTCCCTGCGATCACTCACTCAGCACACATTCACCACAGCTTAAATTTCTGCTTGAACAGCCCTGCACTTTTTCCTCCTCCTGCTTATTTTATTTTATTATTATTATTTTTTTGGTGGGAAGCTGACCCAAGACATTCATGGTGGAGATGAAGAGGGAAATCTGTTAGAACACTGGTCTGGTAAGATGAGAAGCTCTGAGGGGCTCCGTTCTCCCAATTGATATTTTTGCCATGTTGCTCTGAAGGAGAAAAAAAAGTTTCATGATTTTTTAAATCCTCATTTTTTTATAGTTAACTAGATAAAGACCAGGTACTGTTTATCCCACTGGACAAGCCCCTCTCCCCCTTCTTGAGTTTTAATTTTGGTTGCTAAGGGTCAGCAGTAGTGCCTGAGTTGTATTTTTGACCTTCAGTTCCTTTGGCCATCAACATATGGGGTCTCTATCTCAGTTTCTTAATATATGAAATAGGGGATTTGATTTCTGGACCACCCTTTTGTAAGATGAGCCAATTCTGTGTGTGTGTGTGTGTGTGTGTGTGTGTGTGTGTGTGTGTGTGTGTGTGTGTTCCAGACTAGGACCTGATTTATCAGCTATGTGTTCAGCTCCAGGCTTATCACCATACAGGGGAAGTCAAGACAATCTCTCTCCTCTCATGTCCTATTTCCATGACAGACATTGTTAATCAATCACTGCACTTTTCTGCGAAGCTTGGTTCTTGCTTTTTGGAACCCCAACCAGCCTACCAGTATTCAGAGTTGTTTTATAGGATGGAACCTCTTCGTTATTCTGCATCTTATGGATATAAAATAAAGAAGGAGAAAAGTTCCTTGACTTGGAGAAGGAGCTAGTTTGATAGGTGAGACTTATATGAAATGACTTAACTTGGTTGCAAAGAAATGTGTAACTAATGTACAAAGCCTTGGGTGACTGTGGGGCATAGACTGTGATTCTTAATGAAATTCAGAGAAAATACATCTGACCCTCAGGGTGTTGCAAGGCCGTCCTAACCAGGCTCTTTCAGGTGGTGTCGGAGTAGAATTGAAGAGAAGGGCAGAGATGACCGTGTAAGTCAGGAGAGCTGTAAAAGAGGCTCCTGTAGAGAGATGAGTGCAAGGTTAGCAATGACCATTTATTAACTCTGCGACAAAAAATAAATATTGCTTAAAAATGTATGCGTTAGCTTGACCTCCTTTAAATATTACTAAATGAAAAGAATATGCTAGATTTATCTATTTTGAATGCTTATGTAATTGTTGCCTTTGTATAAACATTCTTACACTGTTAAGAGAGCCTCTGATTGATTATACAGATGGAATTTTACAACTAAACATCTGGGGCAGAATTATAGTGTGCAAAGGGCAGTAGGTCTTCAGTTAGAATTGAAAGAAAACTGGGAAGATATAGAAAGTGACTTCTGAGTATCAGAATCTGTCCTGGGCAATTTACATGTGTCATTTAACTGGTTGGTTCATTTATCAAATATTTGCCTGATCTGTGGTCAATGACAGGTACAGGGACACAAAAAAGAATAAAGTAGAGGCCTGTCTCTCAGACCATCTCTGTCTAGTTCTGGTGAGGTAGCTAGACTCCTAAGCAGACAGTTTTATGTAGTGCTTATATTATACTTACCTGTCACTGGCATGTCAGAAATACGGAGGATATATTATAAAAACACAAGCTTTAATGTTCCCACCAGGTAAGTTTCGCTCATCTCATTTTTCAAAACTAATCCTCAATTTGAAGTCCTTTCTTAAGGTGGATTTATTAAGCTTTCAGGAAGGGCTTGGGTTAAGGCCTAGCATAGTTATTAGCCAGCCGTGATAGCTCGAGTCTATCATCTTATCTCCACAGGCCTCTGTTTCCCCATATGTAAGCTAGGACCACAAGATGTGAGAGTACACATGATTCCTTCCCTCCCTAAGGTGGGATGACTTGCCTGTGCTATTCAGCTCTGACCTCAGTTTACCCCTGTGACTGGGGAGATATGGGTTGCCACTCATGTTGTACAGATTGTTTGTTTTTGCTGAAATCTCATATATATATATGTGTATATATATATATACTCTCTCCATATATATTATGGCATATATATACATATATATATACACATATATGTATGTATACATATATTAGAATAGGAAAATAGTTGCCTTTGGTGAGGGGTTCAATCCAGGCTCATTCATTTTTCTAGTCCTGCTTTATTGATGTGTAAATTGGAGTTTAAAAGACTTACTTGGCTGGGCATTATGGGTGGTACGTACTCAGGAGGCTGAAACAGGAGGATTCTGGATTCAAGGCCAGCTTCAGTACCTAAGTACCCTGTTTCGAAACAAAAAATAAAAAGGGCTGAGGGTATACCTCAGAGGTAGAATTCAACCTCCAGGAGTCCCCACCATGACCCCGAACCTGCTTATAAATCTGGGAAACAAAAAGAGAAATCATTTCAACTGTTTTTGAGCTATAGCTATGTAACCCAGTGTTTTTCTTTTCTACATCTTGCCCTTGCTTGGCTGGGGACTTGTCTCAATTGGGGGCTTTAGTTTTAGAGTTTATTGTCTCTTAGCTTTGATAAATTGAGCATTTTAAATCAAAGAACATAATAAGCTCTCAGGGTAAGCCAAGAGACTCAAATTTGTTTCTCAGGATTCAGGTTATAATTGGGGGTGCGGATTCATTGTAATAAACTTTCAGAAAATATTTCACAAATAAATAGGACACGCTTAATTCAGCACGTTGATTTCTAGAAAGTTCCTTAGATCCTGGAAACAACATGGATGGATACTTGTGTGTTGCAGCCGAAGGCTAACCCTGTGGAAAGCTTTGCGTGAAAGCGATCCCAATGGCAGAAACCTGAAACCTAAATGGATACTATGCTGCCCTAACCAAGAAATATAACAGACTCCTTCTTGGGGCCATTTGAAAAAAAACTATAATCATTTTCTGATCTCTCTGATACATATTTCCACCAATAACACTAGGGACAAATAAGTGAAAACTGTTTTATGGTTTGTAAGAAATCAACTCCGTGAAACTTGAGTTTTAGACTGGGCAGGCCTCCCATGTCCAAATCCCTGCAGAACCCTTATTAATAAGCAGGAACTTCCCTCATGATGTCAGAGGTCTCTTATCTACTCTGTGTTTTATTTCCCTTTCTCTACTCTGTCCCCTCATAAAAGACAAAGAAGACCAAAGAAAACAGAACCAATTTAACATTTCTGATTTGAGCGTCATATTCAAATAAAGCGTTTTGCCCTCTCTTTTAGGCTTGGCTAGGATGAAAAAGCCCACTTATTTTAAAGGGAAAGTAGGTGGCCATAAATGACAGTGTGGTGTTGTGGAGAGAATAAGAATGGCTTTGAAGTTGTGCCTTGCCGAGAGTCTTGGCGCCTGTGTCCACTGTGTGGGGACCGTCAGCACACCACCAAATGTCTCTGTATCTCAGCATCCACCTGTGGAAAATGACAAGGATAGAAGTGAGTTGGTAGGTTTGTTGTGAGAATAAAATGGCACTGTGAATTATAGAATTATGAGTTATTTTTCCCTATTGCCCCAGTTCTAAAAGCTTTGAGGGTTGTCTACAGTAAAAACATGCTGGTGAGAGGGGCAGGAGGCAGAAATGCAGGGAAATGGACACTAGGGATGATGTTTCCCCATGCCCTTGTGCCTGGGGAGGACCAGGTGGGTGGGGAGGGTTGTGCATTCCTTTTGAACTGGAAATGTAAGTTGCTGTGTAAGACTTTACTGAACTCTCTGCCTTGAACTGGCTAGAGTGTGTGTGTGTGTGTGTGTGTGTGTGTGTTTCTGGTACTAGGGATTGAACCCAGCAGCATTATACCTCCATGTTACAGCCCAGCACTTTTCAATTTCTATTTTGAAACAGGGTCTCACTAAGCTGTTCAAAACCTCGCTAAGTTGCTGAGGCTTGCCTTGAACCTGCAATTCTCCTGTCTCAGCCTCCCAAGTGCTGGGATTACAGGTGTGTACCATCATGTCCAGCTGAACTGGATTTTTTTGAGTTGGCAGCTGGTCCCCAGATGGACTTTGATGAGCTGAGCCCTCTGCTAATATATATGCAAGAAGGTAAAACAAAAGAAAACAAAACAAAACAAAAGAAAACAAAAATCCCTCCTTTCCCTTAAACTACTGATATTTTTGCATTTGTTGTTATCACAGCAGAATATAGCTTATCTTTACCATTATAGTTCATCTTCAGATTACTCAGTTTCCCCTTTTTGAAATAAGTACATATTCATGGCAAGACCATATTCACTGTTTTTTACATTTCTTCTCACAAGTTCTGCATATACTAATGGGAACAATGGGGGTGCCTGATTTGGCAGTGATATGTCCAAGAGAGCTCTTCTTAGTGGGAACATTGCTTTAATTATTTGATTTAAACAACAGTGACTTTTTTATTCTTTTGGCCAGCTTGTGCTCTAGGGAGACAATTGGAAGTTCCCTGAAAAGGTATTTGATTCTGACTTTATATGTTAGTGACTCTCAGCTTTATATCTCTGGTTTGAATTCTCCTTTGAACCGCAGATTCTGTATCCAGTCATCATTTGGTGACTCTGCTTAGATGTCTTATAGACATCTCAGGCTTAGCTTGGCTAAAGCACTATTGATTGTTTTCCAAATCCTACCTCACGGTGCTGCACTAGCTCTCTGCCATGATTCAAGTGAGATACCAATTTCTTATCCTGGCCAACAAGAGTGTGTCTGTTTCTGTGATACACTGGTCCTTGATCATCCCTTGTATCTGAAGATCCAGCCACACGAACTTTACTCTTGATTCTCAAGCACTGATATTTCACTTCTGGTTCCTCTGCTGGGCTATCCAGATATTTCCATGGCAATCTCCCCTTAGACAGGCTTTTTGGACTGCCTTAGCAAACTCCTTGTACTTCCCGCAGCTGTAGAGATTCATCCTCTATCCTGTGTTGTTATCTTCTTCAGAGCACCACCACTCAGCAATACTAAGATAAAAAACTATCTTATATTTTTGCCTAAGTGTTTACTGTCTGCTTCCTGGCCTTTCCTTAGGATATAATTTCACTGAAGGCAGGGACTCTCTGTTGGTTTTATTTCTGTATCCTCAGAGTCTGGAAGAGTGCTTTCCTACAACATAGAATAAATTAATAAATATTGATGATATAAGCTTGGGTAGGCATGGGAATGGAGCTATTCTGAAATGGTATATGTTTATGTTTTTACCCCCATGAGCTCTCTGAGGGCAAGGGTTCTCTATTGTTTGGAACATAACAGGTGTTCATTAAATTCAATCAATGATCTAAAAGGTCTGGCTAGCAGGCACTGGGCTAAGGATTAGGCACAGGTGATGAGTCTCACAGGTGCCACAAACTCGCTAGTTCTAACAATATTTGATCATGGTTTTCATTTATTGTGTGTATTCTAGATACCAGGCACCACGATAAGGACTTGATGTGTCTTACCTCATTTCACCCTGTCATCTATCCTATGGCACCATATAGGATTGTTTTCAAATATTTCCTGGCTTTTTTCTTCTGAGCACATTATGCTTCCGGATCCATTTATTGGTGGGTGGGGTCTTGTGACTAGGTTTGGCTATGAACCGTGAACCAAAGTGACATGTAGTCACCTCTAGGGCAGGGCATTTGAGCACTACTGAGAATTCCTCTGAAGCTCATGCCCCCTAGGGCTTGGCCATCAGAAATGCACAGAAGGAGCCTGCCCTGTCTGTCTCGGCTCCTGGTGACATGAGTAGAACTCCCTGCTGACCCATGATGGATATTAGTGTAATTAAGAATCTCTCCTTTGTTATTTGAAGATATGGAGATTTAGGAGTTGTTACCACAGCATAACCTGGCACAGTCTGACTGGTTTTTATAGATAAGATACCTCATGCTCAGAGATGTGACTTTCCCAGGGTCACTTAAATAGCAAAAAGGATGCCAGCACCAGGGCTATCTTATTGTTTCCATGGTCATAGTATTTTTAGAATGTACATAATTTACATAATTTGCCAATTGGTTTTGTGAGACTTGCCATAAGCTTTTAATTTCTCTAAATCAAATCTAATTACTCTCCAAGATCCAATCTCATATTCTTGTGGGAAGTTCAGTTTCATCCAGACATTACTAGGTCTCTGCTTCCTCTTCCTTATATTTTTAATAACATCCCAAGCCTGGCATAGTGGCACCCATCTGTAATCCTCGTATTTGGGAGACTAAGGTAGGAAAATTGCAGGTTCAAGGCCAGCCTCAGAAACTTGGCAAGACCCTGCATCAAAGTAAGAAATAAAAAGGGCTGGGGAATAGCTTGGAGGTAGATGCCCCTGGCTTCAAGCCCTAGTACCAGAGATAATCTCTGGAAGGCACAATTGTAGAAAACACAGTGGGCCTCATGGTTACTACTGATGTGCCACAATGTCCCTGGAGCCCTGAAGATGTTACTGACTTAGTCAACTCCCTCCTAGCTACATCTGTATCCAGATAGCTACATCTCTCAAAGGCTCTGCCACCTCACTAGGGCTGGGGAAAAGGGCGCGTAACCTTCTATTTACCCTTTAGATTTCTGGGCTTCCCCCATATTTATTGAATGCCAATTATAAGCCAGACACTGCCTTTGTGTTGAAGATACAGAAGACATGACCCCAGAAACCCCATCTGCCCTCAAGATGCTCATTGGCAGGGATTCAGGGAGGCGGAATAATCGAGTGAATTGCATGCATTCAAGTTTAGAAGAGTTGGAGCGACAGTGGAAACAAAGTAGGGAAGGGGATGGAGGCTTTGGGGGAAGGTCAGGGTCAAGGTAGTCCTCATCTGGTGCCCAAAGGTAGGAGAAAACATCCTAGGGAGTAACTGGAAGAAGAGACTCACAGGCAGAGGGAAATGGACACACAGATGCTGAGAGGTTGAGGCAGGATGCTGGTGTGAACTGGGAAGAGCCAGCAGGGTGGTGTGGAGCAAGAGGAGGGGTGTTGGGGCAGATCTAACCTCCCCTGTTTTAGGAGCAAGAGGCTGAAGTCACAGGAAGATTCTGGACTGAGGAGTGCTGTGATATGATGTGTAGTTTAAGGGTGGATGGGGTGTAGAGGGCAGGAAGGGAAGCTGGGAGACCACTTAGGAGGTGATTTCAGTAATTTCTTTCCAGGGTGGGCACCTCCATGCTCTGTCTCACAGTTTAAATACCACCCCCTCAAAGGCGCTCCCCACAGACCCAGGGAAAACTGGTTCTGCCTGTCCTATCTACAGTGAAGACTTTTTCACTGAAGCTAAGAAGGGACCTTAACACTTGTAGGCACCTTCAGAATTGGATCTGAGCCCCCAGGGAAGGGGATACAAAGGCATTGATTGACCTTGGAGCTGGAAGAAAAATGCAAACACCTGAAGACAAACAGAGCTTATTCCTTCTGAGTATTTCCAGCAGCAACAACAAAACACGAACTCAGTAGCCACCCTCCCCCACAGATGTTGAGTGATAACAGGTGCTAAAAGTAGGTACAGTGCATCCAAAAGTGCAGGAAGAAGCTAGGAGGAAAAAAAAAAAAGCATGTGTGTGTGTTGTGTGTGTGTGTGTGTGTGTGTGTGTGTGTGTGTGTGTGTGTGTGTGTAGGGGGTGCACAAGCAAGGATATGTAGGTGTGTAGCAGGCACATTTTGTAGCAATTAAGGTAGGATTAATTGCCTGGAGGGCAGGCAGAGACAAAGGTGAGGAATTTCAGAGAATGTTGCCAGATAAAATACAGAATGTAAAATTACATTTATTTAAATTTATTTCAGTTAAATTTGCATTTCAGATTAGACAATAAATTTTTTTTCACTAAGAATATGCCTCAAAAATTTTAAATTTCTGAAATTTATATTAGCATTTTTATTTGCTTATCTTGCAACTCTAACCTTAGATGATTATTAAATGTCAGCCATGATCAAAGCCGTAGTCTGATTCTGCATAATCATGTGTTCTCTATATAAAATAATGGGGGCTGAGGGGATAGTATTCATGGCCAGGGACTGAAATAAGAAGATCGCAGTATCTGTAAGAGCCTGACTAATTTTTATTTTTTGGTGGTATTGGGGATTGAACCTAGAGGCATTCTGCCTCTGACTGCATGACTACACTCTCAGCCTTATTTTTATAATTTTTTTTTTTTTGGTTGGAACAGGATCTTACTAAGTTGTAGAGAACCTCACTAAGGTGCTGAAGCTGTCTGCGAACTTGTGATTCTCCTGTCTCACCCTTTCAAATATTGGGATTACAGAAGTGAGCCACTGTACTTGGCAAGCCTGCCTCATTGTGTGCTGGGAAAAGGATAGAATCACCTGCCTCAGGTATAAACTGTGCTTCAGAGCTATTGATTCCTCTTTCCTACCTTCCATTCATTTAGGAAAAAGATGCACTTGTCAATGACCAGGGATAATGTCAGTCATGATATGGTTTACTCATCTCTACTTTGCATTTTTCCATTTAAATTTTTACTTGAGATATAGATATTTCATGAAAAAAAAGGCATCCTGATGTTTTCTCTTGGGTCCTCAGATGGTGTATAATGAACTCAATGTTCACAGAAACCTTGTTGAAATGAAGGAGAATTTTCTGTCTCAAAAGACCCTGAACTGAGAACACAAGACTTAAGATGAACGGTGTGTCTCTGAGCTATCATGGGCAGGGGCTCCTGTGGCTAATTATTGCTGATGGGTGGAAACAGCTGTAGTTCAGGCCAGTCACACCAGCCACCTACCAGGAAGCCAATCCATCACACACACATTTCAGGTGTTTCCTGCATAAAGCATTTATCCTTCTAATACCTGACCTATGGCACATACGTGTGATGACTCTCATCTGTAATGTGTTCTCGCTTCATGAGCTTTTCTTTGCTCCAGTGGAAAGTGAGTCCATTATAGTGGACTCACTTTGGGCTCCTGAAAACCCTCAGTCTGGAGGAAAATCCCTGAAGTGTCTGTCTCCTTAGGTTCCCCATACTATAAGGAAATTGGATTTTGCACATCTTCTAACTTACTAAACTTTGGCTGAATAAATATTTGTTGAATGGCTTCCAGGTGTGAGTCCCTGGGCTTGGGCCACAGGACAGGGAATTAGAAGGGTATGGAATTTGCATTTCACAGATTATAATTGGAATTCTGATTTCAGTGACATTTCCCTCTGCCACTAGGTAGTTTCAGGATATCAGTCCTAATTCTAAACATGCAACCACTAATACTGAACCAGTACGTATATGACCACTGATAACAATGCCAATGCTTGTGCTAACACGGATACTAAGAGTCATGGCAGTTCTAATAGCAACATCCATTCTAATACTGTGAATTAGATGTAGAACTCCAGAGATGTAGAACTCGTAGGATGCTTGCACATAGAGAAAAAGGTTTATGTTAAGGAAATGGCTCATACAATTATGGAACTGGAAAGGCCAAAACCTTCATAGTGAGTTGGTAGGCTGGGGAATGAGGGAAGACCAATTCTGCAGTTCAAGTCCAAAGACCACCTGCTGGCAAAATTCTCTTTTATGTGAGGAAGTTCAGTCTTTCGTGCTATTCAGGCCGTCAGCTGACGAGTTAAGGCTCACCCACATTCTAGAGGCAATCTGCTTTACTCAAAGTCTACTGCTTCAAATGGAAATTTCACCCCAAATGCCCTCTCAGATGACCTAGCCAAACTAACACCTAGAATTAACCATTATACATTGATACTGATGGTAATAAGAAAATAGCCTATTAACATTGTGTCAGTCAGATTCCACCAGAGAAACATAACCCATAGGAGATATGTGCATACATACACATATGTGTATGTATGAACACACCATATGTTGAAAGATTGAGAGTTTTATTGATATTTGATGCACACTGTATGTTGAGAGATAGGACTTACTACAAAGAAAAAAAAATTGGCCTATGACATTGTGTGGTCTGGCCAGCCACGTCTGAAATCCTGAGGGCTGGCCTCAGACCTGACATGCTAGAACTCTCAGGAGAGAGTCGATGCTGCAGTTCACTTGTAGGATTTCTTCTGGGAAATCTCAGCCGTGTTCTTGAGACCTTTTAACTGACTGAATCAGGCCTACCCAGATTATTTGGGATGATCTCTTCTTTTTTTTTTTTTTTTTTTTTGCGGTACTGGGGATTGAACTCAGGGGCATTCTACCTCCGAGCTACACCCCCAGCCCTATTTTTTATTCTTTATTTTGAAACCGAGTCTCACTAAGTTGCGGAGTGCCTCACTAGGTAGCTGAGGCTGGCCGCGAACCCGGATCCTCCGGTCTCAGCCTCCCGAATGCTGGG
>PVLC010024890.1:0-24039 GCA_004027655.1 Graphiurus murinus
TAAGCTTGAGTTTGAAGTCTAGTTTATCTGATATCATAGTTGCTACTCCTGCTTGTCTCCGAGTTCCATTGGCATGGATTACCTTACTCCAGCCCTTCACCTTTAGTTTGTGGGAATCTTTGCTTGTAAGGTGTGTTTCTTGCAGGCAGCATATAGATGGATTCTGGGTTTTGATCCATTTTGCCACCCTGTGCCTTTTATATTCAGTGTGATTATTGAGAGATGGCTTTTAATTCCTAACATTTTGAGTTTTGACTTCTGTTTGCCGTAGTGTTTGTTCTTTTTTGCTTAACTGTTTGCTTCCTGGAAATTATTGTTTCTCTGGTTCTGACGTTTACTGGTTAGTTCTTCTTTGTAGTTAATCTCTTTAAGTAGTTTCTCTAGTGCTGGTTTGGAAGACAAAAATTCCTTCAGTTTCTGTTTGTCATGGAAGGTTTTTATATCTCCGTTAATTTTAAGAGAGAGTTTTGCTGGGTATGAGAATCTTGGCTGCAAGTTATTTTCTTTCAGAGTTTGGAATATGTTACTCCATCCTCTCCTGACTTTCATGACTTGATTTGGGAGGTCTGGCGTAATTCTAATTGGTTTGCCTCTAAATGTCACTTGGCCTTTTACTTTCGTTGCCTTTAAGATTCTCTCCTTTGCCTCTACATTGGTCAATTTGATTACTATGTGGCATGGTGAACCTCTTCTTGTCTTGAGGGAGTTCTGTATGTTTCCTGAACCTGTGTGTTGACTTCTCTTTCTATGTTTGGAAAAGTCTCTTATTATTTCTTTGAAGAGATTGTTTATTTCATAAGTTTCAACTTCTAATCCCTCTTCTATGCCTGTTATTCTTAGGTTGGCTCTTTTAAAATTGGCCCAGATCTCTTCGATGTCCAATTCGTACTGTTGTATTTTTTTTTCTAAGTTATGTACTATAGATTCATTGTTAGTTTGGTCATCCTCTAAGAGTGATATTCTATTTTCCATGTGATCTAATCTTCTGTTTATAGTTTGCATTGATGCCTTCATTTCGATTATTTCATCTTTTACTTCCTTCAATGCTTCTGTTTGGTTTCTCTTTAGGTCTTCGAATTCTCTATTTATTTGTTCCTTTATGTCTTCCTTTATTTCTTTAAAGCTCTGCCTACATTCTGCCACCCTTTTTATTTTGAAACAGGGTCTCACTAAATTGCTGAAGATCTTGCTAAATTGCCCTGGCTGGCCTCGAAACTGCAATCCTCCTGTCTCAGCCTCCCAAGTACTGAGATTAAGGGAGACACCACTGCACCTGGTGAAACAGCTGTTTTATTTCCTCCTCAACTTCTGGTAGCTTGAAGGATTTTTAGATGTTCTAGGTTGTTGGTGATATTATTATACTGTGTTCTATTTAACTTTTTGTCAAAGTATGACAAAAATCATAGAAAAAAACCATAATCACAAGCAGATCACTTAATAAATGCCCACTACTTGACCACACTCATGTGTGGTCCTCAAATCAAGATCATGATAACCCGAGCATACAAGAGTCCCTTCTTGCTCTTTCCTTGTCAATGTTCCCATCCTAGGAGTGGCCACTGTTCTAACTTGAGAAATAAGAGTTGTCTGTTTTTTGAAATATATGTAAATAAAACAACACACGACACACTCTCGTGTCTGGTTTCTTCCACTTAGACTTTGTTTGCCTGGTTCATCCACATGGCATCTGTATTTGGTATTCAATCATTCTTGCTGAATATGATATCCCATTGTGTGACTGTATCACTTTATTTCTTCTATTGTTGATAGGTATTTCAGTTGTTTCTGATTCAGGGATATTATGAATAGTGCTTCTCTGAATATTCTTGGACATGTTTGGCGTAAACCTATGCACACATTTCTCTTATCACTAAGAATGGAATCCCTGGGTCATGTATAGCAGATGGTGTTAAATGATTTGGTGGTTGCACCAAATTACTCTTCCCAGTAATGTATGTGAATTCCAGTTGCCTCACACCTTCTGCACCATTTGCTATTGTCTCTGTCATTTTGACCTTTCTGATAAGTCTAATATGCTGCACGGTGAATTAAGATTTTCACTTCTAAGGTGTCAGATGGAGTTGGACATCTATTTTTTTTTTTGGTATGGCAATAGATGAATTTATTTTTATATAATTTTTATTGGTGCATTGCAACTGTACATGATAGTAATAGATTCATATATGCACACACCATTATTTGGTTTATTTCCTTCCCCATAGCTCTCCTTTCCCTTCTCTCCTTCCTCCCCATGTAGGCATCTTTTTACATTGGAAACATATCCTCAGAGAAGCTAAAAGTTCTCTCCAAAGACATGCAACTCATAGGTAATTATAAATGATGTGTCTTCAATGGAGCAGAATAGAAGATTAAGAAACAGACCCACATGCTTACAGTCAATTGATTTTTGACAAAGGAGCCAAAAATATAGACTGGAAAAAAGATAGCCTCTTTAACAAATGGTGTTGACAAAACTGGTTAACCATATGCAGGAAAATGGAAATAAACCCCACTTTCTCACCCTGCACACCAGTCAACTCAAGGTGGATCAAAGACCTGGAAGTTAGGCCAGAGACCTTGCAGCTACTTGAAAAGGGCATAGACCCAACACTTGAACACATAGGCACAGGTAAAAACTTTCTCAACAAGACCCCCCAAACACAAGCAACTCAAAGAAAGATCAATACATGAGATTACATTAAACTGAAGAGCTTCTGTGCAGCAAAGGAAACTATCAAAAGCCTCAACAGAGAGCCCACAGAGTGGGAGAAGATTTTTGCCAGCTACTCTTCTGATAGAGGATTAATATCTAGGGTATACAGAGAACTCAAGAAACTCACAGCTAAGAAAACAAATAACCCAATCAAAAAATGGGCAAAGGATCTAAATAGACATTTCACAAAAGAAGAAATACGAATGGCCAATAAATGTATAAGGAGATGTTTAACATCATTAGCAATCAGAGAGATGCAAATCAAAAGTACCTTGAGATTTCACCTAACTCCAATCAGAATGGCAATCATCAAGAACACAAACAACAACACCTGCTGGCGAGGGTGTGGAGAAGTGGGAACCCTAATACATTGTTGGTGGGATTGCAAATTAGTGCAACCACTTTGGAAAAAAGTATGGAGGATCCTCAGACGAATGGGAATGAACCTACCATATGATCTAGCAATACCACTTCTGGGTATCTACCCAAAAGAATGGAAAACAAACTATCAGACTGACGCATGCGTATCTATGTTTATAGCTGCACAATTCACAATTGCCAAACTATGGAAACAGCCAACATGTCTATCAACAGATGAATGGATTACAAAACTATGGGATATGTACACAATGGAATTTTACTCAGCCATAAGGAAGAACAAAATCATGTTATTTGTAAGGAAATGGATGGAACTGGAAAACATTATGTTAAGTGAGATTAGTCAGTCACAAAAAGTAAAAAATCATATGCTCTCCCTACTATGTGGAAGCTATGGAGAAAAGGGATATAAGAGGGTCTCCAGATGAAGAAGGAGAAACCTTAGTTGAACAAAGAATTTGACTTAACAGAAGATGATGGAGGGAGGGAGGACACCCTAATATACATGATGTACTTTCATGAACATATCAAAGTCAATCACTAAACTGAAATTGAGAAGGAGGGAGGGCAAGGGAGTGGGGTGGGAATTGGGAAAGGATTAAATGAAAAATGTGTGCATGTATGCCTTTTTCAGCTTGTACTTAACAGAGACATATGATTACAGTGCACCAATTAATAAAATAAAATAAAATATAAAAATAAATAAATAAATAAACGATGGGTCTTATACCCCTGTGCCAATCTTGCATCTTTAAGTGAGATGTGGATTGAGGCCATAATGAACAGAATAGAGGAGGCAATAGTTCCCACACTCTGCACCACCTTTTTGTGTTCTGAATGGTATGTTCCACTGTGGGCACTGCACTTTAAGAATGATGAGGGTGAATGAGGGTATGCTGAGAGGGGAATGAATAAGTCATCAGTCAGACCAGGAAGGGAATAGTGAAAAGAATGAGGTTTCCCTATAAGGAGAAAACAAAAGGGGAATAGAAAAATTGTTACCTAATTTGTAGTGTGCTGTTTTCTGAATCAGAGAACAAGTTTATTGTGAGGGAATTGGGGGGGGGGCAGAAAAAAGAAAAAAATACGGGGAAAAAAAAGAAAAGTAAATAGTGAGGATTGTAGAACGGTGTAGAGGATGATAGAAAAGGAAGAACTAGCTTGGCTGGAGTTGGTCCAGACACTAAAATCAGGGTGGCCTTTCCCTGAAGGTCAGAAAATGGTCACTCTCATTTGCATAGAGGAGTTAGTTATAAATAGGAGTTACCGAGGATACAAATGCCACCAACTCCAGAATGTTACCCTTCCCAATAAATCTGTATGGTCTTCTCTCAAGCTGTGGGGCCAGGACCTGGGTTCCTCACAAAGGACAGATGTAATGACAACTGGAAGTCCTTACCTATTCACTGATGAATTCTCACAGAATTGGCATTTGTGAAACAGAATTAATAAAGACCAGAGCAGGCAAACAGTCAGATGAGGAAGGCAGTTTCAGGAGACCTCTATCATGCTGTCAAGGTGGCTGAGAGATGCTGGTGGGTGGCCGGGAGTGGGGCTAAGGCGGCACAAGGTCACTGGGGTTTGAGAGACATCCAAAAGAACAAAGGAAAGAAATTGATTCTAAAGGAAGGGAAGGCTAAGCCAAGGTGACTGGACAGGAGAAGAATGGGCTGCCTGGGGAAAAGAGGGAGATGGAACATGATTTTTTTTTTTTTTGAGGCAGAAAGAAATCTAGTATAAACACGAGGCAAATGAGGTTCTTGAGGAAGAGTGGCCTGGGATGATGGAAGCATGAATACATGGGATAAGTATAAAGAGGATAGGCATTATTTCAAGGGATCTGCAAACCCATAGACATACTATAGTTAAATAGTGTCTGTAAGCTTGATATGTAATGTCATACACATAAAGATTTAATTTTTAAATATGTGCAGATGTTATTCTCATTTAAATATCTTAAAAAAGGAATAATGGGCTCATAGTCTATGTGCTCAACTATTTTCTCAACCAGTGGGTTTTAAACGTGCAACTTATATGTATAGGTAAAAGAATTTTTTTTAATGATTAAAAAGGTGTCATATTCCCAACCACTGATAACCATTAGACTAGAGTGTGGTTGTTGGTATCAACCTATAGAAAGCTTAAAATATAGAGAATTAAGTAGGGAAAAGATAGGTAAAGTCGGAATGGGAATTTGGAGGACTCACTCATCACTAGCAAGGCTGAAAGGAATCCAGAGACCCCTACTCTGACCATGGCCAAACCTCATGTATCCCAGACAGATGACTACCTGGTTCTTTATCATTGTATGGATTTGTTTCCCAAATGTTTTAAAAGTAGAAATTACTACAGAGAGTATTATGATAATAAGAAGATAAAGAAAGTCTCAAAAAAGAAATATAAACACTTGGATCCTTCATTTAAAAATCATATGACCTTCCCTACCAGGATTTCTTTCTTCTTTTCTGGTACTGGAGATTGAAACTAGGGGCATTCTACCTCTGAGCCTACATCCTCAGCCCTTTTTTATTTTTTGTTTTGAATCGGGGTCTTGCTAGGTTGTTGAGAGCCTCACTAAATTGCTGAGGCTGGTCTTGAACCTGTAATCCTCTTGTCTCAGCCTCTGAAATGAAGTACTGGGCTTATAGGAGTGTGCCACCATGCCTGGCCAGGATTTCTTTATTTAATCCAGTTATTAATCTTTAAGACACTGTCATGGAGTCATCTCACAATCCCCATATTCTTCCCTGCCCTGGAGGAATCACAGAAAGACACTTGATACTTAAAAGTCAGGAAGGCAAAGTTGGTACTGTGGAGCACGCCTGTAATCCTAGCACTTGGGAGGCTGAGACAGGAGAATGGTAGGTTCAGAACCAGCCTCAGCAATTCAGCAAGACCCTGTTTCAAAATAAAAACAAAAAGGGTGTGTAGCTTGGAGGCAAAGTGCCCCTGGGTTCAATACCCAGCGTCAAAAAAAAAAAAAAAAAAAAAAAAAAAAAAAAAAAAGCAAGAAGCTGAAAGCCATCTATAACTTCATTAGGGTTCAGTGTCATTCCAATACAATGGGGTGGGGGGAGGGAAAGATGTGGAAAGGACATGTAGCTGCAGGTACATACACTTTAGGAAAGACACTTTCCTTCTCCATCCACATGAGGCACACACACACACACACCCCTTGCAACCTATGCACTTACAAGTTATTCAGTGATTAAACAGGTAAACAAACAACAACCACAAAAAAGACACTTAGGGGAGGGCTCCTATATTCTCATTGACAGGATTCACATTAACTAAACAACAGCTGTTCTGTTGGGAAGAGATTTTTCTTCAGGCTGTCAACAAGGTGTGATTTTTTCCCTATTCTCCCAGCATATATCTAGAAAAATTCCAACATGATATCACTGTTTCAGCATTAGCAACATAGCTTTAGGTAATGTGGGAAACAATCTCCATCGCTGCATGAGTGGAAGGATGAGATCATTTAGCTTTTTTTTTAACCAGTCATGAACTCTGAGTGGAGGAGTCCTACCATCCCAAATAACAACAGACCTAGATAAAAATTTCCCCAAGATGAAGTGAGTTGAGCTTTGATGAATGAAATCTGCCACATCCTCCACCACAGCCTTGGATTATATTAGTAGCCCAATCTGCAGTTATTGACAAATTGAATTCATATGCCCCACCCCCAAAGGCACACATATGTACATTTAATAGGAAGATACTGCCGGGCATATATGAAAACCAAAGGGGAAGCATGAAGGATATTCAAGGTTGGTAGCAGGACTAGTAATGCTTTGTAGTGGTTGAGCCAAAGAAGGTGAGAAGTTAAATTGGTCTCAGAGGATCAAAAGGCCAGATGTGTTGGGATGGATCCAAAAGCTATTCTGCAGGATTGGAGAATGAGAGAGCACTGTTGTTGAAAGTAAAAAGAAAGGTAGCCCAACTGGTGAGAGGATTGCTGGCTAAACAGGAGGATGATGTTCCAGCTCATTTATTCAAGTAGTTATAAGATACAAAAAAATGAGATGATTCCTGAACACAATGAAACCTCAGTCTGACGTAGGAAATAAATGCAAAAGCACAGAGATTAGAGCAGTGTGAGAAATGCTAAAACAGGGTAGACAGAAGATTATATGTGCTTATGTAGATTAGCCACTCATTCCCTCTGTCTCTAGGTAAGGAAGGCTCCCTATAGAGCTAGTCATGCAGAAGATATGAAATGGTGGCAGAGGAATATTAAAGCTAGTTGGGGGACTTTCAAAACAGCCAAACAACTTCCACTCCTGGCTACAAAAGAACAGCTTGTTTGAGAATATATTTCGCAGAGAGGATAGCTGTACAAGTTGCATAAAAGAAGACAAGCAAGGAGTTCCTTAAAGGCACTGGAGACCAACCAAAGCAGCCATTTGATCTAGCAGCCATTTAATCTAGCTCAATGGTGAGCTAGATTATTTGTCTTGAGGCAAATAATCTAGCTCACCATTTTTTAAGCTTTCATTCTTGAGATATTTGCTGATTCTTAAGCAGGATGTGACTGAGAGACAAAAAAAAAAAAAAAAAAAAGCAATGAATCAGAGCTTTTGACAGTATGACAGAGCAGGGGAGACAGAAATTGGAGTTCAGGACTATGAAGGCAGGTAGAACTCAAAAGACCATGGGCCCAGAGGAAAGGAAAGGGAACCTCAGAGAAGCAAGCCTGATATTCTACCTTGCTTTTAGCTTGAGGCATCTTCCTTCCTTCTTTCTTCCCTCCCTCCCTCCCTTCCTTCCTTCCTTCCTTCCTTCCTTCCTTCCTTCCTTCCTTCCTTCCTTCCTTCCTTCCTCTCTTTTACTTCTTCTTTCTTTTGAGATTGAACTAAGGAGTATTCTACCTCTGAGCTACACCTCCAGGCCCCTTTGTTTCTTATTTTGAAACAAGGTCTCACTAAGTTGCTGAGGGTCTCACTAAATTGCTGAAACTAGCCTCGAACCTGTGATCTTCCTGTCTCAAACTCTCAAATATTGGGTTAACAGACATGCATCACCATGCCTGGATGCATTTATTAATTTCCAAGTTGCACAGGTCAATGTAAAGAGACTACAAAGCAGTACAGAGCTTTCTGTAATTTTATGGTTCTGACTTGTGGGTAGCAACTGAAATTTCAGAACCCAACAAATAAAAGAAGTTCCATAAAAACTGAGGCTTTCAATTGAGACCTCTAAAGGATATTACCCCAACATTTTAATAAAGCCTAAAATAGATCAGTCCTTGTAAAAATCAAAATCAAGACTTGAGTCATTTTAATCATTGTTCAAAGTAATCTTTTCCACTTTAATTACCAAACAAAAGAAAATTCAGATCCTTGTAGAGGAACATAATCTCACCCAAAGCCTCTAAAATTTCTTATACATAATGTCCAGCATGCAGTTGAAAATCATTAGATCTCTTTGGAGGAAAAGCAAGAGAAAGAAACAGACAACAGAAGCACCCCAATAGATGATCCAGATATTAAAGTTGTTTATATAGTCTTCTATGATTAATATATGCAAAAAGTATATAGCAAGATAGGGAATTTTACCAAAGAGCTGAAATCTATAAACAAATGTTAAAAATGTTAAATGGAATTTCTAGAGCTAAAACTACAATAACTGAACTAAATAACTGCAAAGATGTATTTAATAAAAAAAGTAGATATATCAGGAGAAATTAATGGAAAACTTTAGTATAGGCCAGTTGAAAATATCACAATGATGCACAGAGAAAAAAATAGAAAACACATAAAAAAATGGAATAAGAGAAAATTGTGACATAGTAAGAAGTTCTAACATACCTATAAGTATAAACTAAGAAAGGAGGGATGGAGGGAGGGAAGGAGAGGGAGAGGGAGGGAAAGAGGGAGGGAGAGAGAGAGAGAGAATATTTTTGAAAGGAGTGGCTGCAAGGTCTCTGGCCTGACTTCCAGGTCTTCTCTGATAATTTTTCAGAACTGATGAAAATCATCTAGTCACACATTCAGCAAGCCTTGTCAATACCACACAGAATAAATGTAGATAAAACAAGGAAGAGCCTAGTCAAATGGCCTAAAATCAAGGAAAAAGAGAAAATGTTTAAAGAGGACATATTTAAAAGACACATTAACCTTAAGGGAACAATGGTAAATCTAATAGTTAATGTCTCAACAGAAAACTGGAAGCCAAGAGGATGACATACTTGAAATTCTGGAAAAAAATATTTCTGACTTTAGGATTCTATACCCAGCAAAATTAGTCTCCAAAAAATAAGAATAAAATAAAGACACTTTTAAACAAATGAAACTGGGGAGAGTTTATCAATTGACACACTTAAATAAATACTAAAAGGATTTCTTTAGGCCAATGAAAAATGATTTCAGATGTAAGTTTGGAAATGCAAGAGGAAACCAAGAGTTGTATGAAAGCTAAATAGATGTGTAAATTAAATGAATATTTTACTGTTTACTACAATAACCACACAAATAATGCCTTTAGGATTTAAAGTATGCAGAATTAAATTTTCTGAAAATTACAGCAAAAAAGAGAAAAAAATAGAAAGCAAAAAGTGGAATAAGAGAAATTTTTGATATGGTAAGAAATTCTAACATACCTACAAAGAACTAAGAAAGAGTGAAGGGAGGGAGGGAAGGAGAGAGAGAGGAGAGAGAGAGAGAGAGAGAGAGAGAGAGAGAGAGAGAGAGAGAGAGAGAGAGAGAGAGAGGCAATATCAGTAAATAAAGTATTTTAAGATTATTTCATTATCTGGGAACTAAAAGAAGAATCCATTTATAGTCGATGCCAATAAATCAAGGATAGAGTCAATGTATTTCCATTAAAAATTAAGTGAACTTTATTCATTGATAAACTGATTCCAAAATGTGCATAACATGTTATGGGGGCAAGAACAGCAAAGATAATAGGGAAGGAGGACAAAGCTAGAAGACATGCTATTTTAAGACTTACTATAAAGCTGTAGTAAATAAATTAGGTGGTACTGGTACAAGAATAGACAAGTTGACCTTGGAGTAGAATAAAAAATTCAGAATCAGGCATATATACATACATACATATATATATGTATATATATATGTGTATATATATATATACATGTATATATATATATATTTTTTTTTTTTGCGGTACTGGGGAGTATATTGTAATTCCAAATGTGGAAGACAAACATAAATATCCTAGAAGATAGCATAGCACTATAAAAAAACCAATATACATGTTGTGGAAGTCCCAGAAAGAAAACAAAAAACAAAAAAAAGAGGTTATTAAAAAAAAAAAATAGTGGCCAAAAACATCTCAAGTCTGGAGTAGAGAGTGGACAACCAGAGAACTTTGAAAACAAGAGAAAAAGTACTTGTTAAGTGCAAGGGAATTTGTATAAGCCTATCAACAGATTTTTTTTTTCCTTAATGGAAGAAACCTTTCAGGCCAGAAGGGAGGAACGATCTGTCAACCAGGAATACTGTACCCAGAAAAACAACAATTCAAAAATGAATGAGAGATATATTCTCAGTCCAGATAAACAAACCGTCACTATAAGAGTTACATTACAAGAAAAGCTAAAGGAATTTCTTCAAGTAAAATGAAAGATGCTGAACAGTAACATGCTAGCACAACAGTATGAAACTCATTGGTAAAAGCAGATATATAGAAAAATATAGAATACTGTACTACTATAATGGTGGAGACTGACTTCTAATTTGAGTACAAAAGTTTAAAGACAAAAGTATTAAAATAACCATAACCCAAATGTGTTCAAAGATACTCAATATGAATAGATATAAATTGTGACAATAATATCCTAAAGTGTGTGTGGAGGGGAAAAATTAAAGTGTAATTTTTTGTATGTCAGTGAACTTATGGTGTTATCAGCTTAAAATTGATGGCTAAAAATATAAAACATTTAATGTAAAACAGAGGTAAATACACACTATTACCTATGGAAGTTACACAAAAGGACAAGAGAAAGGAATAAAAATGTGTCAATACAAACAACAAAACAAAAAAGAAGACAATGAGAAAGGAAAAGATGAAAGAACTACAAGACTAACAGAAAACAATAAAAAATAGCAATAGTAAACCCACCCCTATTAATAACTACTTCAAAGTAAATGGATTAAGCTTTCCAATCAGCAGGCATAAGTAGCTGAATTTTTGTTTAATATGCCCAATTATAATGCTCAAGAAAACTCACCTTAGATTTAAAGATACATAAGGGCTTAGAATGTAGAGATGAAAAAAGATATTCCATGTAAACCAAAAGACAGCAGGGGTGGCTATATTTAGACAAAATAAACTTTAAGTAAAAATTGTCACAAGAGACAAAGAAGGACATTATATAATTACAGAAGGGTCAGTCCACTAAAAAATATACAATAATTGTTAATGTATAGGTGTCCAACATCAGAGTACCCAAATATATAAAACAAATATTGACCAAACTGAAGGGACAAATAGACAGCAAACTAATAAAAGTAGGAGACTTCCGTACTTCACTTATAATACGGCACAGAATATGCATACAGAAGATCAATAAGGAAATAGAGGACAAGAACACTAAATCAAGCAGACCTAACAGATATATACAAAACATTTCACCTAGTAGAAACATAATACACACTTTTTTTCAAGCACACCCGTATTTTCCCCCAGGACTGGTCATGTGTTAGGTCACAAAATAAGTCTTAACAAATTTAAGGAGGTGGAAATTATACCTAATATCTTTTCCAACTACAATGGAATGAAACTAGAAATCAATAACATAAGGAAAACTGGAAAATTCTAAAATGTATGGAAATTAAACAATGCATTGTTGAACAGTCATTGAGTATTCAAAGAAATAGAAAAGGAAATAAGGTGCATTAAGACAAATGGAAATAAAAAACACAACATATCAACGCTTGTATGATGCAGCAAACGCAGCATTAAGAGGGACATTCATAGTGCTGTGTCTTCATTAAAAAAAAGAAGGATCTCAAATGAAAACCCTAGCTTTATACCTCAAAGAGATAGAAAAAGAATAAACTAAGCCCCAAGTTAGCAGAAGGAAGGGGATAATAAAGAGCAGAGCAGAAATAAAATAGAAAAACAATAGAAAGATATCAATGAAACTAAGAGTTGGCTTTTTGAAAAGATAAACAAAAATTGAAAAACCCTTAGCTGGACTAATTAGAAAAAAAGAGAAAGGATTCAAATAAATAAAATCATAAATGAAATAAGAGATATTATACCTGATATCACAGGAATTGAAAGGATCATAAGAGACTACTATAAATAACTATTTACCAACAAACTGGATAACTTAGAGGAAGTAGATAAATTCCTAGAAACGTACAACTTACCCACACTACATCATGAATAGGAAGTTTGTATAGATTAATAATTAGTGTGTATATTGAATCAAAGACTTAAAAAAAAATCCTCAAGAAAGCATTGTCCAGGGTCAGATGGCTTCACTAGTGAATTCTACCAACATTTAAAGAAGGTTTAATGCCAATCTTCTTGAACTTTTCTGAAACACTAAAGCAAATGAAATATTTTCGCACTCTAGGGAGAAATTAGAACACTTCACTCTTGGCAGTAATGCAAAATGATGCCACCATTATGGAAGATAGTATGGAGACGCCTCAGAAATTTAAACATAGAGCTACAGTACAATACGCAATCCTAATTCTGATATTTATCAAAATAACCGAAATCAGGACCTTGAAAGCCCTTAGCACTCCCATGAGCATTGCAGCACTATTCACAATAACCAGGATGTGGAAAACAACCCCAATGCTTTCAGACTGATGAATAAAGAAGAAAATGTAGTATGTAATGCTCTTCAGCCTTTAAAAGAAAGGGATATTCTGCAATACTCAGCAACACAGATGAACACCGAAGACATTATAGTAAGCAAAATATGCTAATTACAGAAAGACAAAAATTGCACAACTCTACTTATATGAGACATCTAAAATAGTCAAATTCATAGAGTTAAAGAGCGGGGGAGAGTAATGATTGCCAGGGACTGGAGGAGGGGCATGTGGAGAGCTACTGATCAATAGGCATAAAGTTTTAGTCAAGCTTGATAAGCTCTAGAGATCCGTGATATAATATAATATACCAAAATAATGTACGGAATAGTTAAAAATGTGTTATGAGGGTTTAAGTGAAGTGTTTGTACCACAATAAATAATACCAGAAAACACAAAAAGACACCTAGAAGAGTGAATGGACAAGCCACAGCATGAGAGAAGATAATTGCAATCCACGTATCTGACAAAGAACTAACTTTTGTAGGGAATATATAATCAATGTACAAAAACAGACAATCACAACGTCTCAGAAGATGAAATGGTCCACATGACCAATAAATATATGAAAAGGTTCTCAAGTTCACATAAAATAAATTATAACCACAAAGTGAATCAGTTACACAGCCATTGGAATGGCTAATGCTTAAGGTGGGAGTCCAGGGAAACACACCAAGTGCTCTGTGCATGTATGTTTGTATCACTTTGAACCCCACTATGACATATAATTACAATGCACCAATAAAGTATTAAAAATACAAATTTTTGGAGATTGGGGAGTAAATGAAACTCTCATACATTATTGGTGGAAGTGTTAATTAGTAAAACACTTAGGAAAACTGACATCTAGTAAAAAGGAACAATTCTATATCTAATGATTCAGCAATTTTATTCCTAGTTATACATATTTAAACTTGCAGGCACCAATAAGACGTCAAGAAAGTTAGCAGTATTAATCATAATATCTATAAGCAGACTGACACAAATGCTCATGAACAGTAGAATGGGTAAATAGATTGTAGCACGTTCTCACAGCAGAATCCTATATGGCAATGGGAATGAATGAGTTACTGCTATACAAAATATGAATAACTCTCAAATTATTGAGCAAAAAAAGTCAGACACATTGTTCAAAAACAGATGAAATTTAGTCTTTATAGTAATAGGAATAAGAACTGGGTACCTGGAGAAGAGGTTCCTGGTGGCTTGAGGGAAGCATGAAGGGGATTTTGGGAGCTGCTGGCAGTGCTCTACCTCCCACTGTGGCAGTGACACATGTGTTTCCTCTTTGGGGCTGACACACTGTGGGGACAGTCAGAACATGGTGTGAGTTAGGTTTCCTGGCCTCCCTCTGCTAAATACCACTGTTATATGAAAAGTAGCTAAGCATGTCCTTGAAGATGCCATATTGCCCCAGCATGTCACCATCTTTGTAGCTCAGTGCCCTTGTTCACACTGTGCCCTGGCAAGTTGCCATCTTTGTTCTGCTTTGATACATAAACTGGACAGAAACCGTCACTATGTGAAAGCTCCTTGAAGAAGTCTCTTTCGGAGCTCTGTTGTACACAGCTGGCTGCCATTGAGTACTGGAGATAGAGGCCTCCTATTTCAGCATGCCCATCCCTCCTCCACACCTCACTTCTTTTTCTGACTGGCCTGATTGAACCCACGACTTCCCAGCCTTGGATGGCTGCACAGCATGTACCTGGGCTTGAATCCTGGCTCACTGGGGTATGACCCCAACTCATTCCATCTCGCTCCAAGTCTCATTGTCTTCACTTGTAGAGTTCAGATAATAAGACACAGGGAGGATTAACTAGGTGACATACGTCCAGCGTCCAGCACCAGCCCAGGGCCGAATGTGAGCCCATAGCCACACAGGTACTGTCTCCTTCCCCTCTTCTGTCCCTCCCATCCATGTCCTTCAGTGAGGCATTCTTTAAGGATGTATCCTGTACTGGAGCAGGAAGCCATCTGTGAACAGGATTGCATTCTATGGCTACTTATCGGAGTGAAGCCGTGTACCAACCTGGGGACCAAACTTACAGCCTTGGATTTGTCAGATTGTGCAGCATGTGGGCCTCCCGTGCTGGGGAGCCTCGTCTGGTCCCAGCTCTCCTGGAGGGGAGTGCATGGCCTCTTTAAAGTAGATAGGTGGCTGTCATTTTTCTTCATTCAGTCTCTTGCAGTAAGGGACAAGGCAATGGGGTAGAGGGTACCCCAAGCATTTGGCTGAATCCCAAAGTTCAGGATTAGGTTTTACCTCCTGCTCTCTGCTTGCAATTCCTTCTGGATCAAATGTCCCTGCCTTCCTGTCCTGAACTTTTGGGGGGTGGTTGTGGGGCAGCTGGGAAACATCTGCCACTGCATTCCACCTTCATTAGCGAGGTGGGCCGAGTGATATATGTGCGAATGTTCCAAGTATTGCCTGCGTGTCTGTGCACTTGTATAAAATTTCATTTTTAAGGCCCTTCATGGAGTCTCTGGGATGAAAGACAGCATGGAGCCGATGCTATCTTTATTCCAGCGAGACCCTGGGGTCATCGTGGCATACATAAAGTTTCCCAGGCATATAGCATTTTTCACTCAAAGAGGCAGCCTAGAGCACATTCCAACTAGAAAGAACCTCTTTGCTGGGTGGTGGTCACTCCCTCCAAGTCCTTGGGAAAACTTTGCCACATTTTTTTTTTAACCCAAATGATTGACTTCCTTGGATTGAATATGTAGAGCTCTTGTGAAGACTTACTTTTTATGAGTTCTCTAATTATTTGTGGGAAAACATAGTGGCGGTGTGGGGCGCAGAACCCCGTGGGAAGGCGGAGGGCAGGGTAAAGTGTGTCGAGACCCTTCCCAATGCTGGTGCAGGCTGTGGAGTTCTGGCCACAGGGAAGAATGTGGTCTCTGGCATAGTGAATGTGAATTCTGGTTCCATCTCTTCTTAGTTTGGGGGCATTTGATTTCATCGCTGAAGGCAGGGCTACAATCCCTGCTCTGCAGACCTAAATAAGATCATGTATGTCAGTAGTTCTCAGCTGGGTTGACTTTGTCCCCTAGGAAACTCTGGGCAATGCCTGAACACATTTTTGATTGTCAGGAAAGGGGGAGGGGTCTGCTGGTACCTGATGGGTGGAGGCTGGAATACTGCTAAACATCCTCCAATGCTCAGGGCGCCCTACAACAAGGAATGAATCTCCCCTGAATGCCAGCAGAGTGAGGCTGGGGAATATTGGTGCAGGTGATCTCCTGGGCACAGCTGCACCTTTGCCAATCTGCCCTCTCGTTCCCCTCTTCTTTGTTCTGTCGGTTTTCTTCTGAGCATGCTTCCTGCCAAGGACCTTCTGGGAGTGTTTGATGCTTCTTCAATGAATGCATGTTCTGCTTCCTAACTGTAGTTAATTTAGACGTCTCCACTCTGACCCTCCTCCGGTCCCACCACCCCTCTTTTCTCACTTCCAGCAATTGACAAACTTACAGCAAAAATGACATTTGATAAGAAGTCACTCAGTTTTCTGCTCCCAAACCACTGACCTACCTCATCTTTACTTCTGAGGCAGACATTGTTATCTCCAATCCAAAGTAACTGCTTTCTTCTTTGCCTTTAGAGCCCTGATTTTGCTTGAGGACTGGGTAGAGACACCTTTATCTCAGGGAAGCAGACCCAGTCTTAGTCGAAGGGGTGACCGTAAAGTTCCAGTTTTAGGTAGTGTATCAGGAAGTGCTCTGGAGTGCTCCCTCCTTCTAGGAGGGAGGTACATGAAACCCTACCCTGCACCAATAAATGCTTCCTGATTATGAATTTTTTCAGGTAAGGATGTGTTACTTAGAGCTGTGGAAGCTGTCTTTTGACTATAAGACAAGTTAAGGCAAAGTACAGGGTTGTTGATTCTGAACCCTGCCAACCTTGAACTGCTTAACTAATGGCAACAAAAAACTACCTCCTGGCTTTTAATATTTTAGTGTCAGTCATAATGCTGGAGCATTCACTATTATTCTAGCCTGAGTTTCTAATATATACAGTATGTTCTTTCATCCCTTGTTTAGTGAGATATCATTTGAATCGTGTCTCCATCCAGAAATGGATGGAGCCCCAGAGATGCTCCTGTATTTTTTCCCTCTCTTCAGTATTTTAAAATTTTCCATTCTACTGGGTTTTTCTTATGAGTATTAAAATATGCTTACATCTTTCTTATCTTAAAAAAATCACCCCCCAATACATACACACCTCCTTCCAGGTACTTTCCTGTATTTCACTGTAACCTTCCCAGTGAATAATTGGTAAGTTTTGCCCATACTTGCTGGTACTTGCTGACTCCTTTGCACTACCTCCCACCTGCTCTTCAGTCTTAGCAACTTGGATTCCATGGCTGCTATTCCGCCAACACTAAGCCAAAGTCACCAGAACCTCCACTCTGCCCTATCCAACAAGTGTTTCTCAAATCTGATCTCATCCTGGCACTGACATGGTTGACCTGTTCCACCCTGTTGACAGCCTCTCTTCCCTTGGCTTCTGGAACACAGTGTCTCTACGGGACTTCCTCCCACCTCTCTGGCTGACTTCCAATGTCTCCAGTTGAGTTTCCTTCTTGTCTTCTTGGAGGGTTCCCTGCCAATTCTTCATGTATTCCCTTTGGCTCAACTCTGTGGGAAATCACAACAGCCTACCAACATCTCTTCATCGTATATTCCCAGCCTTCTGTCTCTAACCCAGAACTTTCCTGATTTGGGACCCACATGCTCATCTGCTCTTGGACAACCCCACTTGGTTCTCTCCCAGGAGTCTCAGTCTTAACATATCCAAACTCAATTCAGCATCTTTCCTTGAAAACTTCTTTCAGCCAATGCTTGCACCTTTTATCTAGTTGCTTGATACAGGTGCCTGGAAACCACTGGCTTCTTCCTTTCTTTACCTTAAATCCATGTTTCTTCGGGAGACTGTGAATGATGTTCTCTCAAGCTCTCTCTGCTTTTTCTGGTACACTCAAATCTCTTTCCTCATTTCCTGCAACTCTTCCCAAACTTCTCTCCTTGTCTTTATCTTGCCCCACTCCAATGCATTTTGCTTTGTAACATGCAAATCTGACCATGTGTGGGTTACCTTCCCACCTAAAATTGCAGGACAGCTCTTAGAATATAGTCTGTGTTCTGATCACTTCTTCCCTCATCCTCTCTGGGGAGTTCAGGTCTCATATTCATCCTGGATGCCCACCTCTTCCACCTCAGCCCAGCATAGATGGCTCTTCTGTCTCTGGCAGGTGAGATGTCAACTGTCCCCAACAGATCTCTCCTGGCTCACCTGCCTGGGTTAGGATCAGCCCCTATATCCCACCTCAGAGCTCTGAGCCCATTGAATTCAGGTAATTTCTTTTTCTTTCCTAGAACTTTATTGGTGCAATATGATTATACATCACAGTGAGATTGAAAGTGATATATTAATATATGCACACAACATTTCTTGGTGTGGTTCCCTCCTAACTCTATTCTACAACGCGCTCCTTCTTCCCTGTAAATTACTACAACCACTATGGAGATCAGTATGGTGGTTCCTCAAAAGACTAGGAATGGAATCACCATGTGACCCAGACATGCCACTCCTTGGTTTACGTCATGTCATATCTTTGTGCATCTGTATCCCTGCTGAAGTGTCAGCTCCATGAGGGCAGGCCTTGTGTCATACTTGTTCCTCATTTGTAGATGTTCATTGGATATTTCTGAAGCAACAAAAATCATAGGGCAAATGAACAACTATGGGGATGGCCAGGCCCTTCAATGTACTTATGGATGGCCTCCCCCTCCACCAGTGTCTGTCCCACTCCCTCCTGCACCCCACTCCAGACTCATCACCTTCTAGGGTCTGCAGCCATTTTCTTCCCAGCTTCAAGTTTCATTTAAGCCTTAGGGCAATTGTAAGATGGAGAGATAAAGTTCAGAGAGGTGAAGTAAACTTCTAGAGGCCACACGGCTAAGTGATAAAGTCAATATTTCAATACACTGTCCTTTAAGCCCTGTGCCTTTTGACCAGAATATTCTTGCATGAATGTTTCACAGAGGGGTTTCATTTGCAGTATTGTTTAGTCATTCATGCAAATTCTGTGCTGGCTAGAATGTTGAGACACAGAGCAGGTCTCTTTAACTGGTAGTTTATCGGGAAGTGGTTGCTGGTAGGTTGGCAGATAGTTCCAGCTTAGAGCTGGGTGTAGTTTCTGGGAGGGGGGGAATTTTTTTTAGGACTGATTCTAGAACCCTGATCCCCCCCCACAAGAGGACAGGCTTGTCTTTAACCTCAAATTACATCTCTGGCACAAATAAATGCTAATTTTCTCCCACCTGCCTCTCAGGAACCTTCCTAAAATTTAAGAAGGGACCTGGTTTGCTGCAGTTTGCATGGCCTAGAAACCAAGCTTCCAAATATGTTTCTCAAAGTTCTGCCAGGACCAGGAACTTCATGAGTGAAGTCCTAGGGATGTTAGGCTTGGCAAGGGGTGGCCCTGCCAGTTTCCCAGGGATCTTGGAAGAAATGCCCTGGCATCAGGATTCCACAAGATGCCCTTAAGGAACTGAATACTATTCTGCCTGCCAATGCTGTTTTTCAATGCTGTGTATTTTGCACTTAGCATGCACCTGTCCGTTTATTTATTCAGCAAATATATACTTTTGAAAGTTAATGGAAGGTTTTGCATAAGCCACTGAGACTAGCTGATCACAAGAATAACTGAGACAAAAATAATAACTGGAGGAATTCCAGAGGTGGGGTACTAGCAAAGGCTCTCTGGAGGAAGTAATGAGCTGGCTAAGACCCAGAAGATGGGAGATGCTATGCAGCAATAGTGAGGGAACACTGTGCCAGGCACTGAGAGGAGATAGAAGAAACACCCAAGCCTGTCTCTGCCTTTCAGAAACTCCAAATTAAGTTCAAAGAGGAAGTCAGCCTCCTATGACATAGTTATGAAACAATGCCAAGCAGTAACTATTTAGTGTCAAATGGATGAAATAGGTTCAACACTGAAGAATTCCTATAAGGTCCGAATGAGAGTTTTATTACCTAACAATCCTCCTGAGGAAGTGAGGTCTCCATTGTTGGAGGTATTTAAGCTGATCTGGAGGGCCATGTGTGGATTAGGCTGGGTGGCCAGGAAAGGAGACAGAATTCATGTACAGGGGAGGACAATGTTTAATAAGTCAACAATTATGCTCTAAAATTCTCTAGGAACTTTAATTATTCAAATACCTCTCTATAATTTTTACTGTACCTCAACTCTAAGTATGCTATCATTTACATGCTGTTTTAATTAAAAAGATTTTGAAAAGAAGGTAGTGCCCATCTATATTTACAATACCATCTTGAGCACTTTTAAATGAAAATACTAAAAAGTGAAAGAATGAGATGGATGCCATCATTTGTGTTAAAAGAAGCCACCTCTAGGGTGGGATGCTGACAGAGCAGGAAACATATTGCTTATTAAAAAAACAGAGATTATTTAAAAGTAAGTATAAATTATATACACTTTTGTAAACTAGAATTCATGCTACATATTCTTGGAAAGAAGATTTGAGTAGTAAACACTTGCCTTTATTTTTTCATATTTTAAAAAATTTCCATATGAAACATTTAGATAGTTTCTCTATTTTTAAAATAGTGTCAAATGCCACTTCTGGAAATGGGAATGAAGCAGAAAGGTGTAAGAGGGGGGAGGAAGCATGGAGAGCCACAGTCAGGATTGAAGGGTGGAGACGGAAGGGAAGAAGCCTGGGAGGAGGGAGGATGCTGTGCTCCCAAACAAAGTGTCTGCCTGATGGGAAAAATTTGGACCAGGAATGGGAACAAAGGATCCCAGGGATCTAAACTGCCTTAGATTCCTGTAGTGAGGGACAGCTGGCTAGAAAAGGGCTTCAGCTAGAGAAGCAATCCTGAAGCCTGAGAATAGGGAAGGAGGGGGATAGAGGCCTAGGACAGAGAACCAAGATGTTGGCAAAGTGATAGTACCTAGTGCCATTGGGTTATCAAGGTCGCTGAGCTGCACAGTCCCAGAAGACAATCATATACCCAACATGAATACCTGGACATGGTAGCTTTGGCCAAGACTTAGGATGAGTGCTGAAGGGTTGAGCGAAGATAGTCTCGATAGCAGATACCCAGAGATGAGCATTGAGGATGGGCAGGGAGGCGGTAGGGGGGTAGGAAGTACTGGGGTGGGCTGGGGTGGGAACTGTGGGGGGCAGGTCTGGGAAAACTGCCTAGGTGAGTATGTGTGGGCAGTCATCCTGGTCTGCAATGGGACCTTGGTGAGCCTGCAGGCCAGTACCCAACAAATTAAGTCCTCCTATTACCTGTGCTCTGCTTGATCAGCCCCAGCCCAGGAGTGGTGGGCTTGCCACGCCTTAGGAAGCACTGGTTGGTGGGGGTGGAGGTGGGACTGGATAGCGCCAGCAGCAGCAGATGGTTAGAGTCTGATCCTAGGTGAATGATCCCAGGAGGCTGACATAACCCCTAAGCAGAGGACTTGAGGCAGAATAAGTGCCCAGGGTCTCTGGGGGAGAGATGATAAAGGAAAGAGCTCTGTGGGAGACAGGCAAGCTCTGAAAACTACTTATTGACTCTATTCAGGATGCCCTGATGGAAAGGGCTCTGGACAGTAGACAGGAAGGAAATGTGACCATCATTGTCCCTCTCCTTATGACTCATAGAAGAGTGTCTCCTTAGTGCAATTAATAAATTAACTTGCCCTTCTACTGACCTATATTATTGAAAAATTCCAGGTAATAGAAGGCATTTCTCCTAGAGAGCCTTATCGGTCTGCCTAGAAATGAAGTTAAAGTTCTTAGAAACCTTAAAGTTGAGGTTCTGAAAACACTGGTTTCCACAGTTCTGAAAGCCAGTGCTGTACCTCTGTTCAGGAACTCATCCGAGACAGGTGCCTTGTTGTCCTCTCAGACTAGGCAACAAGGTACGCTTCCCTTGCCCCTAATTTCCTTTAGAAGAAATTGGCATTTGCCTATACAGTTCTATTTTTTTCTTTTGGTTTTTAATTATAAAAAGCTTCTAGCAGCTGATTTATCATATAGGGAACAAATTGTGTCTTTGAGACCCACTGCACGGTAATTACTTGAGTTAGCACTGCAGATATCTATGCAGGGGCTAGCAGTCAATTTTGACTCAGAATAGATAATACAAGGGCTGCTATTAAGTTTAATGTAGATTAATGTGAGTTGCTTCCCTTTGCACGTATGTATGCAGGTACCAATAATTAAGATTAATTTCTACCAGATAGAATGGCCTTCACTGTGCACAGTGCCAGAAAATGCTTCTTTAATAGGTGTTAATTGGATATATTTGCTTTGATGGTGAAATCCTGATTAGTCTTGTTATCCTGAAAACTCCCCTCCTTGCTTTCCCCACCCTCCCACCTCCACCCACTCTTGAGGGGAAAAAAGAGATTCGATGGCAGAGTCAAGCCTTAAGAGCCTTGGACTTTCATACTTCTATATCCAAACCGTGTGGCACCTTCTACCATGAGTGATAACACCAGGTGCTTATTAATAAATACATATGGATTTCAAGAGTTGTCATTATCTTATTGGTATTTACCACTGTTTTTCATCTTGATGTCTCTCTGCAGGTCTCAGGGCTTGAGCTGAAGTGCTAGCTCTTGTCCTTCCTCTGGGTCTGTCTTCTGAGTTTGATGCTCTTTCTTGTACTGAGTGATTAGACCAGACTGATTGTAAGGGTGGAAAAAAAAGGAAACCTTCAGTAGAACTAGTAAAAATCCCAGTTATTTCCTTATCAGGTACAAAAGACTGGTTTGTGTAAGAAAAAGGTGCCAAATGGTAATAGTTCTTGACAGATTCATTGCTGCTTCTTAGGAGTCATGCCCTTTCCCCTTGTCATTCCACAACGGAGCATCCTTTTTTATATTTTCATGCTTTCATGTTGCATACGCTGCATATCCTTTACTCAAAATGCTAGGGACCAGAAGTGTTTTGTGCTAGATTTCAGATTTTTTTTTTTTTGATTTTGGAATATTTGCCTATACATAATGAAATATCTTGGGGATGGGAACCAAGTCTAAACCTGAAAGTTAAGTCTTAGATACAGCTTATGCATAGAGCCTGGGGCTCATTTTATACAATGTTTTCAGTGCATCTGAGTTTTGTCTGTAACCTGTCACCTGAGGTCAGGCATGGAGTTTCCACTTGTGGCATCGGGTTAACACTCAATAAGCTTCAGATTTTAGGATTTAGGATTTTGGACTTTCAGATTAGGGATGCTCAACCTATATTAGTACTCTTAACAACAAGCAAAAGCTGTGGCAACAGGAGCCCATAATCCATTGCTACTGGCCAAGTCCAGGGGTGAAGGACAGAGTTCTGGGAAGCACATGAGGAGGGAATGTCCCACAATGCACTTTTCCTCTCTCTGCTTGTCCTAGGTTGGTGGAGTCTTTAGGAGACTGATGAGGGATGCCCAGGACTGCTATCTGATCTCCTATGGCCCCCAGGGAAGGCTTCTGTATTTTGTTGCTTGGGACAGTTGAGTTAGAATCTTCCATCTGGCACAGATAAGCTGCATGACCTAATCAGCTTGTTCAACCACTTTGAGTTCAGTTTTCTTCCCTCCAATACCACCTAACTTACAAAATTTTTCTTCTGCCTCTAGATGAGATAACTGATCTGTGTTAACTATTGTACTTAATGCTGAATAACGATGAGTATCCTTTCCTTTTTCTTCTCTGGGGGCTGGAACCTACTGATGGGCTTAAGGGGAAGCAACAATTTTCATGAATGTTTTCCTAGGGGAGCTGAACTTTCGCTGTCACCACTGGAGGGGAAAAAAAATTCTCTAGATCTCTTTGGGGGAATTCATTCATATCCTCCTTCATTTGTAAAATAAGAAAGTTGGACTCAGGCATCGGGGTTCCAGTGGCATATTAGACAGGCATTGCGTGGGACTGTCTTGCACACAGGAGCACATTTAACATAAACTGCTTGCCCATCACACGTCCACTGCACCCTCAGTCATTGTGACAACCTAGGTCACATTTAATCTCTTTCTTTTCCTTTCCTTCTCCCCCCCCCCCATCTTTCTCTCTTCTTTTTTTGGTACTGGGGATTGAATCCAGGGCATTCTGCTTCCAAGTCATACCTCCAGCCCTA
>PVLC010024891.1:0-24233 GCA_004027655.1 Graphiurus murinus
AGAACCCACAGAACCAGGGGTTACTTCAGAAGCTGAACATACAAAACTGGGTAAGACATTGCCAAAATATGGAACAGAAACTCCTGAGAGATGTATTTTAAAACTGCTCCTAAACGGGAGGAAGCTGGTGGTCAGGGGGCAGCCTGGACCTTAGACAGCAGCCCTATTTTGTCAGCTAGCTAGTGCTGTTCTTGGGTCAGCTTGCCTTTAACCTTTTATTATCCCTATAAGCCAGGTGTGATGGCATATGCCTGTAACCTCAGTACTTGGGAGGCTGAGACAGGTAGATTGCAGGTTTAAGGCCAGCCTCCACAACTTAGCAAGACTCAACAACTTAGTGAGACTGTTTCAAAATAAAAAATAAAAAGGACTTGGAGGGATATCTTGGAGATAGAATGCTTCTGGGTTTAATCCCCAGTACCCACCTCCCCTACCCACATACACACTGACTTACTCAGAAGTGGAGGGTGAGGGAGGGGTGACCCTTGAAGATTTGTTTACCAAGATGCCATGTCATTGGACTCCTGACTGGATTTTAAAAATAGAGGAGCTGATGAGAGATTGAAGTGTAGAGAGAAATGGCAGTCCAGGGTACCTCTAGCTTTTCTTTGCCTTAAATATCTTCCCAAGAATGGCTGCCCCCCTTCTGTAACTCCAGCTCACTCCAGAATGCTCTTACAAGATCCATAGGTTCTGTCTGGTCATCTTTTCCCCAGGGCTCTAGTGACAGCAGGACTTCCTGAGGCACTCTGGCCTTGGAGCAATACAGGCTTCCTGTTGGTGTCCCTCTCTATGTAATCTCACTGAGAGCTTCTGTCCTGAAAAAATTCCCTCTCCTGTGTCGCCTATGCCTGCATTAGATTTCACCTCTTGCAAATACTTGAAGCAATTTCTATGTTCTTATTTAAAACCTAATACCCAGATCATCAAAATTCTAGATTCATGCATCTCACTGCAATAATAATAATAATAATAATAATAATAATAATAATAACAACAACAACAACAACAACAATAATACCAGATAACCTTTGCTAAAAGCCTATCAGGTGTCAGGAGATTGGAAATTGGAGGCAACCCGGAGGGGGGTATTTTTGTTATTCCTCCTGAGATGAAGAAACTGAGAGTTTATAATCATCTTATCCCCAAATTTTTAGTAAATCTTATGTGGAATTTTAGCAAGTCTCAACTTGGCTACTGGGAAGCAGGGATGGATTATTTTTCAATGCTTAGTTGAGGATTATAGGAATGCCCATGTTCTCAAAAGGCCAACATGGTGGTGCCACTCATATTACAAAATTTGATGGCAAAGAAATGCAAGTCCTGGGGACTGGGCCAAGCTCTCCATTCAGGTCACAAAATTGCCTTCCTCTGTTAAAGCTCTCAGGACCTGAGTTTCATTTTGCTAATGAAGGAAGGCCTATCATGCAATGTCTAAGGCCACTGGGATAGATAAAGAATGATGAAAAACTCACAATATAGCCGAGAAAAAGAAGGTTTTCTCAGAACTAGGTTAATGTCTTGGCTTCATAAGCCTTGAACTCGGTTACAGTGCTTCCTTGCTATTGTACTAAAAGTAGAAGTACTGGGGATTTCCCTCCTATTCCTGAATCTTGTCTCAAGTAATGCATCGTTGTATCAGGGTGGAATCTAACCTCACCAATGATTAAAGGTGTTTATTCATGAAATTACTTTGGTTTCTCAAAGCTGGGCACAGCTCTGGATGATAAGCATGCCACCAGAGTCCAGGTGTCAGAATATAAAGCATTTCAACTTTTTAGCAGAGCAGTACTTTATGTTTATTACCCCTGCAAATGTGTGTGAAATATATTTTTGCTGCCTTTTTGTCAATACCATTTTCATCACCACCAAAGCTGATTTAATAAGCTCAGTTCATCAGCTTGATCCTGTGAACTACTTCTTTTCCTAGAGGGAAATACAATCCATCTTTAACCATTCACATATTTAAAAGATTCCTTTATGTGCAGTCTCAGTTTATTATGAATAGAATACATTTTATTTTTCTGTTCCATTTACTCTGGTTATACACTGGATTGGATTTAAGATGCAATATCTCACCATAATTTTAGTCAGGAAATGGTTTTCCTGAGTGCTCCTGAAGCTACCTGAACTTGGCATTTCCTGCTTGTCGTTGCTACATCTCAAAAGCCATTAGGGCTCAACAGCTTTGTGAGCATGGACCAGTGAAGCATGGTGCTGAACAATGGCCTAGGAGTTGGGCTAGCACAGATCAGCCCCTGGATAATTCACACCAAAGAATGCTCATTTCCCAGCACTCACCATCATGGCATTCTCCACCTGAATTTTCCCGTACTGCCATGAGTGATGCTGGAAGGGTAATGTTTGGGAAACATGCCTTGCTTTTTATGTTATGGTAAATAGGAAGCAATAAGATACTATAATTTAGAAAACTGCTCAATAATCTGGAAAGACTGAAAAAAACGATACACCAAGAGCTGTGTGCATGTAGGCTTTTATCACATTGAACTTCACTATAATGTGAAATTGCAATGTACTAATAAAAATATTTAAAAAGTGGTTATTTTTGGCTTGGTGCTTTTTTTGTTTGTTTGTTTGTTTCCTCTCTAATGTTAAGGGTGTACTTATGTGTATATCCCAATGAGATATTTTGACTTGACTCAAAAGGTTAACTCAGTCAAGGTGGCCAGGGTCATGGTCACTAGAACTAGTAAATAATATCCATTGGGTACTCACTGCATTCCTACCCCTGTGCTGCAAAGATGTATGCATTATCCCAGTTAATTCTCACTTAACTTCCAAAGGTAGGAATCTTTAGTCCCACTTTACAAGTGCAAAACTTGAGGCTCAGGAAGATCAAATAAATCTGCCAAACTTTGACTACTATTTAGTTTAAGAATTGAGATTAAACGGAGATCCCTTACTTCTAAGCCCCAGGTTTTACATGACCTCCTTTCCATGGGTCAATATAGCAAAATAGTTGTGTTAGTCATTGATGTCAGTGCTCATGAAATTTAAGAAAACCATTCAGACTCCCTTGGATGTATAGGCTTCTTTTTTCAAAGTTACTAAGGGGAATGAGAATTTTACATATTAATGAGAATATAGAATTTTGTAGGCAACGTGAATTCCATTTATAGAGAAACTAATGTAGACAATACTCTTCCTTGAAATTTCCTCCTGTGTAGCTAATTATGCTATAAAGCCAGTTGAAATGGCCTGTTCCACCTTCTGAAAGACTTTGAACCTGTGTCTTGGTAAGTTTAAGTACACAGCTTATATTATGTAAATACTGGGCCCAGATAATTTTTACTGCTACTAAAAATAGCAGTTGATAATAGAAACACATTTTGCTACTTCGCTGATAGATATAAGAGGCTTTGGCTTCTTCCTCTCTCAGCCCCACAGGCACTATTTTATTAGATTGGACACAAGAGAGAAGGAAAAGCACTGAGGTTTGGATATTGATTTAAACTCATCAGGCAAAAGAAATTGTCCCCTCAGTAAAACTAAGCTTTTCAACGCTATAATTTGTGAAGTTTTTGTCTGAAGGGAGAGAAACAAAACTATCTCTGTGCTGAGAAACACTCTCCATAGTATGAAATGATTTGTGCTGTGCTCCCTTCCCTGCACAAATCAACTAAAATAATGAAATGCAATCAAGAAGGCATTGCCTTGAGTAATAAAGACAGAATGTGTAGATAGCCCAGTCTGTAGAAAACACCAATGACATGGCTTATGTCTCACCATCCTCAACAGGAGATATAGCTACTCTGAGTTTGAGATTAATTTTGATTGATTTTTGTTTGTGTGCAGATCATTTTATAGTCTAGGGTCTGTTAGAGATACTTATTCTAATTTTTCTACATATGATTTTCCACTCTGAATAAATATTGATAGCTCTTATCCCTTCTTTGTGAATTGCTAAAATAATTCAAAAGTAGTCCCCGAAATGGTCATAAGATCAAAAAATCTTATTTTTTTTGTTACTAATGTTAACCTTAATATGCTTTCTTACCCTTCTACAGTGCATTTGGAAGCACTCTGCCTAAGGGTTTATATTTCATTATCCCAAATATCTGTTATAGCTGGATACTAGGATGTCCTTTCCATGTATGTGAGGGCCTGTTAAGACAAGGGCAATGGGGCTTCAGCTCTCTACACTGAATCCTGGGTAAGCTGTCTCTTTGTAACTTCATTTGGAACTGATTCATTTCTTCTAGTCAGACACGATGGCGCTCCTAGCTATGACAAAATGAGAAGTCCACTCAGTACAGTGAGCCTGCATGCCTAGGCTATCACTCTCATCTACTAACACACTTTTCCTATCTGTGAAGCAGTTGCAATGCCTAGAACCAAAGGGGATTTTCTACTTTAAGATCCAGGCTCCAAGTTGTAAATTGCCTAAACTTAGCTATTCCTCCAAACAATTGCTGTATTTGACTTTGTGGCTGGTGAGTTCCAGGAGCTCCTTGGTTCCGGAACAAAACCAACTTGTGAATATCAGGATTCTTGTCCTCCTAATACAGATCCTCAAAAACTAGGATTACTCTTGCAAATGATAAATTTTATGTCACATATACTAAGAGAATATACAAATGAAAGAGTATTTTTACAATAATTAAATAATTATATGTCTACTGTAAATCTGCCATTTATAGAGGACTTACCAGATACAAAGTCTTATTCTAATGCTTTTCATTACTAATTCATTCAATCCTAAACCAGTCCTTTGCATTGGCATTCATATTAACCCATAGATGAGGAACTGATGCATAGAAAGGTTAAATAACTTCCTGAGGTCAAACAGGTAATGAAAGGAGGAGCTCAGATTAGAAGAAAAGGGTGTCTTGCCTGCCAGACATGTGGTACATGCCTATAATCTTAGCTACCTGGGAGGCTGAGGCAAGAGCATCCCAGGTATGAAACCAGCCTGAACAATTTAGTGAAACACTGTCTCAAATTTTAAAAAATAAAAAGAGTTGGGGAGGTAGCTCATTGGTAGGGCACCCCTGTATTCAATCCTCAGTAGTGAAAGGGGAAAAAAAGGAAAGATGGTGTTGCAATCTTTAGAATATATAAAACTAATTAAGAAAAGCAGATTCTTTGTATGTTCTATTTTGTCTAATATACAGCGCCCAAGTTAGGTTGTTTATCTCATGAATGAGCATTTCTAAAAAGTCCCAAGTTTCAAGTTTCCTGGAGATGATAATAAGAAAGTTAGAATAACTTCTGCCATCAAGAGTTTTAGCCATGACATTTTCCTATAAGCAATACTCATTCAAAAGTTTAAACTTTCTTAAAAACATGCAAAAATAACTTTCTTTTTAAAAATTTTTTTGAAATATTTTTGTGGTAGTAGGGATTGAACCCAGAGGCATTCTACAACTGAACTACACTCGCAGTCCTTTTTAATTTTTTATTTTGAAGCAGAGTCTTGGTAAGTTACCGCATGTTGGCTTCAAACCTGAGATCCTCCTGTCTCAACTCCACAAACATAATTTTAAAAAGGGAAAATTTATAAAATAAGGACATAATTTTTCTTCTATTACTACCTAGACTCAAAGAAAGTCCAAAGCATATTATTATTTCTCAAGCATAATCCCATAGTGAAATGGAAAATTCTCCCTACAGCATAAAAGCATTGGAGAATGTTTCTTTACTGCTGAGTGGTCAGGAGACCTCCTCCTCTCTCGCTAAAACTTCAAACTACAAAAAAAAAAAGAAAAAAAAAAGAAAAGAAAGAAAGAAAAAGAGGCATGAAAAAATCATGTGACAAATAGCCAAATAATTGAGGAGGTGGAGCGAAAACAAAAGTCACTTTAGAGGGTGGGCTTCCATTTTACTAAAGAATAAGAAAAGTAATTCTTAATTGTGTTTAATGCCTTAAAGTTTACAAAATATTTTCAAATCCATGCATTATTCTACAAGGGACTTAAAATAGCCCTATAGAAAATTCAGGATAAGATTAACCTAATTTTTCTAATAAGAAACAAAGCTAGAAGAAATTAAATAATTTTACCAAGACCATAACAGTTTGAGATGGAGCCTATACTCAACCGTTGTTCTTCTGACCTTATTTTCTTCTGTTGACCTTTCTAGCCACACTAGTAATGAACTTTGACTGTCTACCTTAATTACATTTTCTGGTGTTATTTTCCTACTTCCCATAGTCAAAAGTAAAGGGGAAAAAAAGTAGCAGAACTAAATTTGGACAAACTTTATTCACAGTTAGAGAACAATCCCTTACAATGGCATGTTCAGAACACTGTTTATAATTAGAATTGTCAGCCTTTCCCTTCAGTCATGACAGAGTTACTGGTACCACACTAACACTCTCAAATATATCAACATGTTCTTACAGACATAAGACAACAGTCAGCACATGTTTGGCAGACTCAAAATTATTAAGATGCAATTCTACCCCAAAATGATCAGCACAAGCCCAATAGAAAGCAGGCTTCTTTGTATAAATAGGAAAGTAGATTCTAGACACATATGAAAATGTAAAGAATCTAAAATATACAAAATAATTTTGAAAATAAAAGGAGAGCAATATTTGGGAGTGTTGGTCCTATGTTCTCCTAGATAACACTCTAAAATATAGCCACAGGTAGAAACTTTTTCAATAAGACCCCCAAAGCTCAGGACATTAAAGCAAGGATTAATAAATGGAATGGCATTAAACTAAGAAGTTTCTGTTTATCAAAAGAAACCATCAGAAGTCTAAAGAGAGAGCCTTCAGAATGAGAGATCTTTGCCAGCTATTCCTCTGATAAAAGACTAGTATCGAGAATATACAAAGTAATTAAAAGATTTAACACTAAAACTACAAATAACCCAATCAAGAAATGGCCAATTGAACTAAATAGACACTTCACAAAAGAAGAGATACAGATGGCCAATAAATACATGAAAAAATGTTCAACATCACTAGCAATCAGGGAGATGCAAATCAAAACTACATCGAGATTCTATCTAACCCAAATCAAAATGGCAATCATCAAGAAGAGAAACAACAATAAATGCTGGCAACAATGTGGGAAAATAGGAACTCTTCTACACTGTTGGTGGGATTGCAATTTAGTACAGCCACTATGGAGATCAGTATGGAGATTCCTCAGAACACTGGGAATGGATCCACTATATCATCCAACTATACCACTCCTGGATATCTTTCTAAGGAGACTGAAATCAGAATATTATGGTGATATATGCATCTCCATATACACAGTTCACAATAGCCAAGTTAGGGAACCAACCGAGGTCATCAAAGGATGGATTACAAAATTATGGGATATACACACAATGAAATTCTACTTAGCAATAAAGAAGAACAAAATTATGTCCTTTGCAGGAAGATGGATGGACCTGAAGAACATTGTTAAGTGAGATTAGCCAGTCCAGAAAATGAAGGGTCATATGTTTTCTCTTGTACCCAGATGCTAGGAGGTAATTAGGATACCGGAGAGACTTCAGATAATGGAGGAAAAACTCCAATGGAGCCAGGGAGGTGGTCTAGCAAAAGTGAGGGAGGGAGAATCAATGGAAAAATCACCTCCATTGACATTATGAGCATGTGTGAGAACATCAATGTCAATCTCAATATTCTGTATGGGGAAGGGAGGAGTGGGGAGAGAGCTGGGGAAAGACCACCAAGTGTTGTGTGCATGTATGCCACCATCACTATAATTTACATTATGATGTGAGACTATAATGTACAATAATGTGTAAAAAAGGAGAGTAAAAGTAGAGATTATATTACCTTATTTAAAACTATAAACTATAGGCTTGATATATATAATATATATATTAGTTTTATGTTAATAATATAAAACAATGTGGAATTGAAGTAGAGACATATAGATCAGTGGAATATAACAAGGAGTCCAGAAATAGACTCCAATACATACAGTCAAATGATTATTAACAATGTTATTAAAATAAGTTAGTAGGGAAAGAATTCTCTTTTTAATAAGTGGTGATGGAACATACCTCTCACACCACTAGACCAATCTTCCAGGCAAAAAATAAGAAAAGATTCTTCAGACCAGAAGAACACTATAAACCAAATGGACCAAATAGGCAAATAGACATATACAGACTGTTTCAACCAACAATAGCTGAATATACATTCTTCTCAGCTTTCCACAGAAACTTCTCCAAAATAGACCACATTCTGGAAAACAAAGCAAGTACCAGCAAATTCAAAAAACATAATATAATTCCCTGGATTTTCTCAGATCCCAGTGGAGTGAAAGTAGAAATCAACAACAGGAAGGCCAAAACAAGTTATATAAAAACATAGAGACTGAATAATATACTCTTGAATAAGGACTAGATCAGAGAAGAAATAAGGGGAGGCATTTTAAGAAATTCCTACAATTAAAAGAAAATAGAGATATGACATTCCAAAACCCTGCACAAGAGTCAACTCAAGATGAATCAGAGTCCTAGAAGTTAGACCAGAGACTTTGAAGCTACTAGAGGAAGCATAGGTCCAACATTCCAAAATATAGGCACAGGTAGAAACTTCCTCAGTAAGACACCCATAGCTCAATAAATTAAAACAAGAATTAATAAATGAGCTGGCATTAAACTAAAATGTTTCTGCTCATGAAAGGAAACCATCAAGAGTCTAAACCAAGAGAAAGCCTAAAGAATGGGAGAAGACTTTAAATCAGGGAGATGCAAATCAAAACTACACTAAGATTCCATCTAACTCCAATCAGAATGAGAATAACAAGAAGGAAAACAACAGCAAATATTGGCAAGGATGTGGGGAAATTGAAACTCTTCTACCCTCTTGGTGGGACTGCAAATTAGTTCAGCCACCATGGAGGTCAGTGTGGAGATTCTTCAGAAAACTGAAAACAGATCCACCATATGACCTGGCTATACCACTCCTGGGTATCTTTCCCAAGGGGCTGAAATCAGAGAATTAGAGTAATATATGCATATTCAAGTTCATAGCAGCACAATTCACAATAGCCAAAGTATGAAACTAAATTAGGTTTCCATCGACAGATGAATGGATTATAAAATTATGGGATATCTTCACAATGGAATTCTACTCAGCAGTAAAGAAGAACAAAATTGTGTCATTTGCAGCAAAAATAACAACACAAAATATTGTGTTAAGTGAGATGTTAAGGACTCCAGATAATGGAGGAGAAACCTCAGTGGAGCCAAGGAGGTGGTCTAGGGGAAGGGGAGGGGGAAAAGTGAGGATCAATGAAAGAATTATATCATTGGCTTTGTGTGCATATATAATATATCAATGTCATTCTCAGTACCCTGTATAGGGGAGGGGAGAATGGGAAGAGAGCAGGGTGGGGTGCTATAATGTACCAATAAAAGAATATAAAAAATAAAGTCATTATAAAGCCAGGCACTGGTGGTGCATACTTGTTATCCCAGTATTTGGGAGGCTGAGATAGGAGAATGGGAAGTTCAAGGGCAGCCTCAGCAAATAGTGTGACTCTCATTAACCTAAGAAAACCCTGTTTCAAAATAAAGTAAAATAGGGCTAGGAGTGAAGCTCAGAGGTAGAATGCCTCTGGGTTCAATCTCCAATGCCACAATAAATAAATAAATAAATAAATAAATAAATAAATAAATAAATAAATAAATAAATAAAGTCTTTATAGATGGGCTTGGTGGGCATGGCTGTGACCCTAGTGCTTGGCAGGCTGAGACAAGAGGATTGCTTGGATAAGTTTGTGTATGTACATCATGTCCACTGAGGTGTTTCTCTCTTCAAGTCTTCCTCTCCCCTTCCATCTTCCTCAGTCAGGTTCCCTCCTTCACTCCACTAAGGTTTCTCCTCCTTTGTCTGGAGTCCCTCCTGTCTCTCAATTTCTCCCTAGCTTCCACATATGAGAGAGAACATCTGACCTTTTACTTTTTGTGACTGACTAATTTCACTTAACATAATATTCTCCAGTTCCATCCATTTCCCTGAAAATGACATAATTTTGTTCTTCTTTATGGCTGTGTAAAATTCCACTGTGTATATATCTCATAATTTTGTAATACATTCAACTGTTGATAGATATCTTGACTGGTTCTAAAGTTTGGCAATTATGAATTGTGCAGTTATAAACAAAGATATGTATGTATTACTGCAATAGTATGATCTCAGTTCTTTGGGGTAGATACCCAGGAGTGTTACAGCTCAGTCAGGTTCATACCCATTCTTCTGAGGAACCTCCACACTGTTTTCCAAAGTGATTGCACTAATTTGCAATCCCACCAACAATATATCAGAGTTCCTACTTCTCCACATACTCACCAGCATTTGATATTGTTTGTGTTTTAATGACTGCCATTCTAATTAGAGTTAGGTGATATCTCAGGGTGGTTTTGATTTGCATCTCTTTGATTGCTAATGATGTTGAACATTTTAAACACATTTATTGGCCACTTGTATATCTTCTTTTATGAAATGTCTATTTAGTTCACTTGCCCATTTTTTGATTGAGTTATTTGTTTTTTTGGCAGTGAGTTTCTTGAGGTCTTTGTGTAGTCTAAATTTTAATCCTCTATCAGAGGAACAGCTGGCAAAGATCTTCTCCCATTCTGTAGTCTCTCTTCATTTTTTTTTTATGCACAGAAACTCTTCAGCTTAATGCAGTCTCACGAATTAATCATCGTTTTAATTTCTTGTGTCTTTGGGGTATTGTTGAGGACATTTTTATCCATGCCTATATGTTGGAGTGTTGGTCCTATACCCTCTTCAAGTACCTGCAAAGTCTCTGGTCTAATTTCCAGGTCTTTGATTCATCTTGAATTGACTCTTGTTTAGGGTGAAAAAGTAGGATTTATTTCCATTTATCTCCATATGGATAACCAGTTTTGCCAACACCATTTGTTGAAGAGTATCTTTTTTTCAGTGCATGTTTTTGGTCCCTTTGTCAAAAATCAATTGACTATAAGTGTGTGGATTTGTTTCTGAATCTTCTATTCTGCTCCATTGGTCTATATGTTTGCTTTTGTGCCAATACCATGCTGATTTTATTACTATAAAAGCTCTGTAGTATAGTTTGAAGTCAGGTATTGTGATGCTTCCTACATGGCAGAAACTAGTGTCTTAAAGTGATCTGCACCCTTATGTTTATTGCAGCATTATTCACAATAACCAAGTTATGGAAACACCTAGTATTAGTTGATGGAGAAATGGACAAATAAATGTTATACACACACACACACACACACACACACACACACACACACACACACACACCAGGTGGTGGTTATGTTTAATTACCTTGGCTGTGGTGTTCAGCACATAGCATACATGCATCAAAATACTATGTTGTACACTGTAAATTTGTACAATTTTAATTTGTAATTATTTCCCAATAGAACTAGGAAAAGTGAATAAAATGCAACTTATAATTCAAAAAAGAAAAAACTCTCTTTAAAAATAAACTTAAAACATGCATATAATAAGATTCCAGTAATTCAAAATTTTACATTAAAGTGTGGTTAAAAGATTATTATAAATGTGTTGCTGTGTCACTCTGTTTCAGCTCCTGCTGATAGTGTTTTATTTTTTCATGTTAGTTTGCCTTATTAACATCACTCTTTTATTTTTCTATTCTTATTTCGGACATTGGAGCATTCTTACTTATTTCTTGAATGTGATTTTTCATTTTTGACTGGTTGTTTGTGCACCCAGACCGTCCTGCCAAACATTCTTTTGAAATAAATGATAGGAACATGATTTTTTAATGACCCAGTAAAATAAAACAGGATTTTTTCTTTAAAAAATGAACACATACACACACACACACACACACACACACACACACACACACTCACTAGCACTATATATATATATATATATATATATATATATATATATATATATATATAACCCATCAATCTTATTTCCTCTGAAAAGGTAGACTTTCTATGCCAAATTATTGGTCTACTTTTTAACAAGTTAAATAACCTTTGGCATGTAACTGAAATAAATTTGTCTAAGAGACTTTTATATTTACTTCCTCCTCACCTATCTTAGCTAGAAATGATTCTCCTTTTAGTATCTAGGCCTATAGATGTTGAATAATAATAACTAGCTACTACTCTTTGAGCACTTACTATATACCAGCTACATTATCTAACACATGATATTTTGTTTTCAACCACAGGAGAAATATTCTTAAAATAATTGTTTACACTTTTAATAGTATCTGTGAATCAAAGTGTTGATGCAAATAATCAGTTAAATCAAGATACTAATTTTAGCCATAATTATCCACATATTTCAAATGACTGGCTATATTATTGAAGCAGCTCAAATTTCCTCATTTTATTTTTGTTTTGGTGATGGTGGGGATTGAACCCAAGGAGCCCACTTAACTACATACCAGCTTTGGTTTTTTTTTTTGTTGTTGTTATTTTGAAACAGGGCCTCACTAAGCACACAATAGCCTTGGACTTGAGATCCTCCTGTCTTAGCTTTCCAAGTCCTGGAATTATAGGTGTGCACCTGTGCACCAGGCTAAGCAGTTCAATTTTTGACAAGGTTTTTAAAAAAGTTACCTCATAGCTGCTTCATCACTCCTAAATTATGGGTAGAATAGAGTAGATATTTTTAAATGAGTTATGGGCTGGGATGTGACTCAGTGGTAGAGCACTTGTCTAGCATACTAGAGATCAACCCATGGCCCTGGGTTTGATGCACAGCACTGCAAAAAAGTTAAGTAATTGAGTTTCTAGGTTAGAATGATTTTTTTCTATATGTTGCCCATTTCAAAGAACTTCACAGAAGCTATGGATTTTTTCTCACTCTGGTGCACCCATGTATTCTAACATCTACACAAATTGTCCAGAAGAGAAAAAGGGCTTTTAAAAAATCTGCTGCTGTTATTTGCAAATAATTGCACTGTCGTAGTGTTCCCAAGGAAATCTGCCACTTAATAGTTGGCATTACATACATTTTAAGTAATTTATTCTGCTGCTTGAGTTTCTTTGGTAAAACCACTGTTGACCTGAGACTCCTTTGAGTCTAATAATTATTCCATTTTCCTCTGGCCAGAAAACAGGGAAAATGAGTATGTTTTGAAATGGTGCCCCTTAAAATTCCTCCAGAGAGTTCTTACATGATGAATAGAGAACTTTCTTTCCTTTACTTCAATCTGAGAAGCATCACATTCATTTGTTTTATATATTTGTCATTCTCATAAACTCTCATTAGTAATTAAGGTTGCATGACTAAAATCTAGTTAAAACCACTGGTCTAGGATCTATTATCAGGTGAGATAGTAATTGGCAGATGGAACAAGACAAGCACCCTGTATTCCATCTTTAATTGAGAGAAATTGGACGTGAGAAAACCAAAGGATTGGTAGTGGCTAAGCTATTAAGTATATGGTTGTGCAAATAAATGTATTTATTTTCATGACCTACAGTGTCTTCACCCATTCACTGACATATCTCCAACCTTAATGCAGCAGAGATTGTTACTGTCTCACCCATATAATCTCAGCCCTTATCATTTCCATGCATGCCAGGTAAATTCTAACTATGAGTATCTACCTCTCTTTGCCTGGAAGTAAAGAAGATCAGAAATTCTGGGAGTTTACATGCCTTAGAAACAGCCTTCAACCAGTGACTGATAAGAGTTGACAAATATATGTCTCAGTTTGTGTGCATGTATGTCTATGTCACTGTCAACATGATTTACATTATGATGTGAGACTACAATGCACCAGTAAAAGTATACTAAAAATAATACAAGTCTAAAGTTCACTTTCCTTATTCTCCTTAGTTCCTTAGCAGGATTCAGCTCTATTTGCTCACAATATGAAATTATATAATAACCGAAAGTTTGTTAGCGTTCCTTCCACAACCCCCATTTTCTCAGTCCTCTACTGTTTTCCAAATTAACTACTCACACTTGAATCCTCCTTGCCTGAGAGTCAACTTCTAGGGAATCTAAACTAATTTTCCTACATTCTGAGTATAGCATTTGGTCTTTATAAATAAAGAGCTTTATTTTATGACTTTGTGTTGTTCTTTTGTTTCTTAAGTCTTGATTGCTTCTTTGTTTAAACCATGCCTCAAGCACATTCAGTCTAGAAAATAGTTAGTGGATGCATAAGCAATTTACATGATTTATAATCAAAGAATCACAAGTATCTCCACCATCCAGAGATAGCCACCCTCAAAATATTGGTGTATTTGGTGTATTGATTTTGAGACTTTTCTATTCATATGTCACTATATAAATACATGGGTTTTATGTAGAAAGAGATCACAAATAGGTCTCCATATCAATGATTATATTCCTATAACATCATTCCCAATGCATCATTGTAATATACCATTACTTTAAGACTCTGATATATTCTAGCACATTTTATGTCATTGAACAAATCCCTTGTTTGGGAATATTTAGTCTATTTCTATATTTTTATATTGTAAACTACACTTCAGTGGACATCCTTGCATATATAAAATATCCTTTCATACGCTACCAAATGCTTTTATCTATGGTACTGGGAATTGAACCCAGGGGCACTCTATCACTTGAGTTACACCCTTAGTCCATTTTAGTTTTTACTTTGAAACAGGGTCTCACTGTTTCCACTTGCTGGCCTTGAACCTGTTACCCTCCTGACTCAGCCTCTCAAGTATTAGAATTACAGTCATGACCCCCCCCTCCTGACTCCAAATATTTGTTAGAAGTGTACTTTCTGTGTCATAAAGCAAACATGATTTTAAGGTAGTGAATACACTATTTAAAATCATTTTATACACACAATCCTACCTGTAGTGCATTGTTAATCCTATCTTAACAATGCTGGACATTCCTGTGTCCTCAAAACTGATGTTAATATAATAGTTAAAATACTACCTCAATGTTATTTCTCATGTATTTTTATTAATAAGATTTAATATGTTTTTTATTTATTAAGCACTTATATTTTGTCTTTAGTGACTGCCTATTTTTGTCCTTATCTCACTTTTTCCTATTGGAATGGATTTTCATTATATTTTACTGATTTTTAAGTTTTTATGCATAATGAGCTTTAACCTGCTCTGTGCAATTCCATATCTCATTCCCAATTTAGCATTTCTTTTTAAACTTGTGGTTTCTTCCTATGGTGTTACTTCAAATATTCACCAATATTGTATTTGAACACTTTTCTGTTTTGCTTTGAATTGTTTTGACATTTAATTCTTTAATTATCCATCTGGAATTAATTTTATTTTAGGTAGGAGTAAAGATCTTTTTATTTCAATGATTACTTACTGCACCCTCGCTAAGTCCAGGAGATACAAGGAGAATGAAAACTCCCTCTGCTCAAGAGCAAGGAGAGGATGAAGTATTACTGTTGTCTGTTTCCCAGTCTAGAAACTCCTGGTCATATGCGACCTGAGATCTTGGTACAAGACAGCCCAAACTACTCCAAAAGTAGATTGTAACAGCTGAAGTGTACACATCCCTAACATTTTCCCTCTCTGGGAAAACTGAAGGAAGACCGGATGGGGTGGAAATAAGACAGGATGGCAGAGAGATGGAAATTTTTAAGCTCCCACACCAAGGCTTTCTTAGCATTTTAGTTTATAATATACAAGTAAAAGAAAGTTCTTTAGCCAGCATTGCCTACTTCCAAGCTAATAATAATCTTCTCATTTTAGTATCACATGTAAACAGATAGCAACCTCTTCAAGTGAAATGATTTGAGAAAAATAAAAAGGAACACATTAAAGTAATCTGAAAATAATTGCTGAATGTTGGGCTATTAGAACATTTGACTTTGAAATATGAATGCTTCAAGACTGATAAAGCTGTAAAATCACCACCATCACCACCATCACCACCATACCAGCCCCCCACCACACATCCTAACTCAGCCATCTCACGCACTCTAAATGTGCTTCTCAAGCAATGTGAAAATGAGCATTTTTATCCCAACTCAGTTACAAATAAGAAAACAGCAAACTGCAGAGTAGCTGGGGTCTTCTCTACATTTCTGCAGAGAGTGACCTAATAGAGGATGTTGAACATTTCTCTAAGAGTCTGCAAACACGCACTCTAGTCTCCTTTTTGCCTCTTACCAGCTCTGTGACCCAGGGCAAATTATTTAACCTCTCCGAACTTCTGTTTACTCATCTGGGAAGCACAAAGATTGGACTAAGATATTCTTTAAAGCCCTCTAGCACTAACATTCTAAGTTAATTTTCCAGTGTTAACATCCATAAATCCTTCAGCACTGAAAGTAAAAACTTGAGACTCAGAGAAAGTCAAGCTCACATTTGAATTGCAAAGTCGGAAGAGCTTGCTGATCTTAATTTCATATACATTTGGTTTCTAAGATGTGTAAGACTGACAACATTTATAGCTGCTTCTCAGGAGAGTTTGAGGAGCTGGTTCACTAACATTACCCAATGCATTAGCAATATCATTTAAGGAAAATACTACCCATCCCCCACCTTCTCCTATTCCTGACCTGAGATAATGCACCAAATTGTTTCAGAATGGGAGGGGAGTTATTGACTAAAGATAGTCTAACAGGCCTGTTCCATTTTAGGAGCTTTAAAACTAATAGCAGCTAAGAATAAGATTTAGAGGGGATGTAATTGCAAAATGAGCATCAGAAACCTGGACCTCTTTTCCTAGAGCTTGGCTATTTCTACACTGACAGAGTAAATTATTGACAAAACCATCTGGCCCTTTTCAAGAGAATACACTATGCCTGCGTCTGGGCAGGTAATATGTTTTACTCTGTCAGTGGAGAAAGAAGCTGATTTTAGTCTCGAAGCATTGATAATTTCTCGAGACTTACATTTCCTGTGTGTGAACTATGCTTATCTCTACACACCAGAATAGAAGAACAGCAGTGTTAGGGCCAAGAAAGATGAAATAAACAGCAAATAAATTGATGGTGAGCATATCTAGACGGTGGTCTTGCTGTTTGGCCTGAATGAAGACATATGTCCACATTATGGGGAGTGGCTGTGATCACAGTGTCCCCCCACCCCCCACCGGGCCACACCGTGTGGGGGCTTCTATGGGAGTGTGGCACGAATCTGCCAGACCTGGGGAGGAAATAGAAATCTCAGAGCATGGCCTCCCTGGGGAGATGTGGGGCCAGCATGCAGAGCACTACATCTCAGGGGTCTTCTTTTCAGTGATCAGCGCTTGTGTATTTCTGTTCAGCTGATGATGCCCAGTAACAAGGAAGCCGGATCTGCACCCATAGTCAGCTTGCCCTCCAGCCTGCCACCCTGGTTTAGAAAGCTATGTGGGAAACATCAAAATCGGCCTGTCCATATGGTCTTTTCATTCCCACCACTTTGAAAGCTTTGTGGAGAGGAAATGGACCTGAAGGGGCTGTTCCTCCCTAGCTTAGCTAAGCTCATAGCCATCACCAGAGCAGCACGGAGGTGGCCTTTCAGAGCCCTTTCCTGGAAATTGCTGTCTCCTGGAAAATGAGGCAGATGCTACCAACCTGCGCTTCCTCTTTGAATTTGGATCATATATCACTGTGGTGCACAAATACTCTGGGGTTGCAAAAGGGATTTATGGCAGCTAATTTATTGTTAGAGAATATTCTTCTATTTTTAGTTACATGTGCTCATTTTTGAAGTTTCAGAGCAGTGAGGTAGGTGAGTGTTCAATCTCTTCTACCTCTTCCCAGCACAGCTTTCAGAAAACACCCCAGTTGGGAATGGGCTGTCTTAGAGTTGTGAAAATGTTCTGTATGATACTGTAATGGTAGATAATATGAGAGATTAAGAATAGGGGAAACTGTAGGGATATATGGGAACTCTCTGTCCTATCTCTTCAATATTTCTGCAAATCTAAAATTTCTAAAAAATAAAATCTGTTAAAAGACAAAAGACAAACATTTTCTAAATAGAGGCTTGCCCCTAGCAGATTTAATGCGACAAAGAGATTTTACTGTGCTGGTCCAAATAGGCTCCATGTTTTAGGTCAGAGTTAATGTGTGTTTTTGGAGAAAAAAAAAAAAAAAAGATCTGGACAGGCCATAACATCCTATACAGAACAAGGTCTTAGAACAGTAAGAGGTAATAAACAGGCAATTTATCCTGAGATTCTCCATGTCAGCAAGGAATACAAGGTCGGTTAAAGACATCAGGGAAGTTAAGTGGCAACCAATAGGAGAAATAAAACTGTTGTCAATACTGATGCACAGATTAGTGACTGAAGCTTTTCCTCACACTTTACTATCCACCAACCACCACGCCTTACAGAGAAGCCCATCGAAGCACCACCAGAGTGAATCTAAAAACAAAGGCACAATATTCTCCTCAACTTCTGGGCTTTTCCTGTGTTCCTAATCTGAGGAAACAGCATCATGACTAGTCCAGGTAGCAAGCAAGGTATTTTGGAGTCATCCTTGGTAGCTTCTGTTCTGTACTGCTCATATCCATACTGGCCACCTAATCTGTTTATTTGCCTCCTGAATATAATTATCAGATTCATTCATTCTCCTAACACCAACAGCATCAAAACTGATGGGGATTGAGCTGGTATTGATTGTTAATAAGGGCAATATCGATTGCTAATAAGAACAAGCTTTCACACTTAGGCAGAATAATAAAATCCTTTTCTCTGTCTCTAAACTGTCAGCCAGGAGCTGCAGCCAACATTGACCTTGGTCAGCTAAAAGCTGGCTGTTAGCCCAGCAACACTGAATGTAAGAACACAGACACCTGCACTTAGAAAAATTATATGGACTCTCACAATAATTGAGACTAACCTTACGAGATGAAAAATAAAGCTATTTTAATCCAATGTTAATTACTAATAGCACAAAAATAGTTAAACCCAAACCTCCATCCTTTAAGACTATATTCCTGTGTCTTTCTCATCTTCATTATACAACAAGTTTCTAACAGAACAAGTAACTTCTAGCAGATAGAGATAAGGAAAAGCTGAGAAACTCACTGAGGACATGGGAAAGTAATGCACACTTTAAAAGTAAGATGAAGAACAAAGCAGGCTTCTACCACGCAGCCCCCTGACTTTGCTAACCAAGTAACACATTTTAATCAGTGACATTAGACCTTCCTATCCATGTGAGGACGAACAAAGAAGGCTAATGAAAAAGGCTTACACAGCAGAGATAGCTAACGAGCCTGTACCAGTTTTTGGTAGGAAAAGAAGACTATTGGCTAAGTAGGGTGGGAGGAAAAAGATAATGAATTCTTACAAAAAAAGTCTGTATTTGAAAACCTCAGTGTCTTACTTTCAAGGCACTCCGCTGCATCGCCTCTGATGTAGTGCTTTACTTGCTCTTTCCCCTCTTTCTATCTATAATAATAAAACTTTGCTTAAGCTTGCAGCAATGTAGTTAATGTAGTTCTGGCTATTCTTTTCTAAAACCGTCTGAGAACAGAAACCCATAGAAACACCCCAGACTGTCACAACAACCACCACCCAGAGAATTATCCTGCACCAAACTACCATTATCTCCAACCTGAATTAATGCAATAAGTTCATGTGTGTGTATGTGTTTTGGTACTGGGGATTGAGCCCAGGGGGACTCTTCCTCTGAGCTACATCCCCAGCTCATTTATTTATTTATTTATTTATTTATTTATTTATTTATTTATTTATTTATTTTTGTTTGGAAATAGGATCTCATTAAGTTGCTAAGCTGTCCTTGCTACATTGATGAAGTTGTCCTCAAACCTGGGATCTTCTTGTCTCAGCTTCCCAAGTACTGGGATTACAGGTGTGCACCACCATGTCCTGGTTGTAGTAAATTCTTAGTTTTACAAATGCATTTAGACCGATGCCTTGTTCATCCTTTCCCTATGATGCAGCAAGACTGATCTTTTCAAAACGCTAAAGCATTTATGACTCTTATTTAAACTCTTCAGGGGTTTCTCACTTGCCTCACTCTCCGTGCTCCACCCACAGTGGCGACCTGTGAGCTCCTCAGCTCACCACGCTGCTGTCTACCTTGAGTCCTCAGCACATGCTCCTCCCTTTTCTGGGAATGTTCTCTCCCCTTCTATGCTTATCTAACTAATGCTGATTACTTACTTTATTACTCACAGGAGTTATCTCTCAGTATTCAGCTTCTCAAAAGTTTATTTTTATTTGTATTACATGTACTCTTAGACCGGTGTCTCTTTTTTTCATAGCACTTACCTTAACTTACCAAAATAAACTTGTTTTTATAATTGCTTGAAATATGCTCACCTTGATCATCAGGGTACAATCTGCGTGAGAAAGGCTGATGCTCCATAAATAATTGTTGAATGAATAAATGAGCCACAGGGATGTTCTCATGGAGTTGCATTAGGTACAACACTCAAAAAAATTAACCAACAGGTTTTGTGCAGTACCAATCTTAAGATATGTTTTCCTCAAAAACTGAAGAAAGGATTTACCCAGATATCTTCTTCTCTCCCAATTATAGTCATTACCTAGTTGATTAGTTTCCAGGGAAGGGTTGAAAGTTCTCATCAAACTGCTCCTTTCTTTCTTTTGCTTTTCACTTTTCTTTCTTTCTTTCTTTCTTTTTTTTTTTTTTTTTTTTTTTTTTTTTTTTTTTTTTTTTTTTTTTTTTTTTTTTTTTTTTTTTTTTTTTTGGCTGTACTGGGGATTGAACCTCTGAGCTGCAACCCCAGCCCTATTTTTTATTCTTTATTTTGAAACAGGGTCTCACTAAGTTGCAGAGGGCCTCACTAAGTAGCTGAGGCTAGCCATGAACCTGTAATCCTCCTGTCTCAGCCTCCCAAGTACTGGGATGACAAGGGTTCACCACCATGTCCAGCCAAACTGCTCCTTTCTGAGAATAATAGGAAGCAGACCATTTCCTTGTAAGTCTCCCTGCAAGTGCTCCTGGGAATTGGCATGAAGCCAATTCTAGATGTTACCTTGTAACCAAAAGTAGCAGAAAAACTTACTAATTGTGGCTTAAACAAATGAATCATTTGTCCTCATGTGAAAAGAAACCATGCAGGCAGTGCCTGGCCTTAGTTTCGTTGTTTGACTACACCATCAAGGACCCGGGCTCTTTCTCTTTGCCCTGGGATCCTTAACATGTTGACTTTTCTTTTCACATTTAGCATCTCGAGGTTAAAGAATCTGGAACATCTGTGGGCATCATCTGCAAGCTCTAGGCAGAAATAAGGGTATAAAGAAATAACAGTAGCTGACTATATCTACTCTTAATCAGCAAGGTAAATGTTTCCCAGAACCACTGAAGATTTCTCCATTTCATTAGCAGTATTCTGAAAACATGGATACTCCTTGTTACAAGGAAATCAGGGAAGTGAGTCTATAATTGGAAAAAGGCAAGGGAAGTTGGAAAAGACTTTTAAGTATCTGTCATGTTGATACAGCTTTTTCTTTTACAAACTAACCAATAAATGAGAAGGAGGCATAACATGGATTGAACTGAGCAGCAAATTATAAATTCTGATTTAAAGCAGACTATTGCAAAGAGGTTGACTATTTGTTTTGCCTGATTTCATCATTATGGTACATTGGTTTTAAATAGAAACTTGTTAGAAAGGTTGTATTTCTCAGAAAGCCAAGGTTTGCATGTTTTCTCTCATATGTGAAAGATATAGAAAATAGAGGAATAAAAAAGTGGCATCATGAAATGGAAAGGAAGAAGGCAAAGTAGAAGATGTGGATGCAAGGGGACAGGGATAATTGGTACTGGAGAATTAAACTGAGCAAATTATGTTGTATGCATGTATAAATATAACACAATGAATCTCATATTTGTGTATCATTATGATGTACCAATCAAAAAAGAAATGAAGGAACCTCCATATTTTATATTAACCCATGTAGTATCATTATGATGCACCAATCAAAAAAGAAATGAAGGAACCTCCCTATTTTATATTAACCCATGCTTCCTTTTCTGACAACCTAAGCACCTGTCTATTTTCTAAAATCAGAGGGCAACAATGATGTCTTTGGATAAATACTTTCTGAAATTTGTAAATGAGAGTATTTCCTTTGACTCTAAGTGTATTACCTATGTGAAATCAATTAAGTCCAGTTTAGTCCAAAGAATATTAACTGAGCACCTCCACAGTACTCTCCTAAATATTTAAATTTACATTCAGATTTGAACCAAGTTCCAAAGTCCAAATTCAACAGTAATACCTCAAACATACCTCTAGCCTAGGTACAAAAAGGCGGGAGCCACTCTCATAATCATATGGTGTAATTTGATCCTTTGTCACAAATCCTGTGCTTAGGAGGATAATTGCTTCTCAGAACCACAGAGAGATGCTCATACAGCAAGTCTCAAAGGACAAAAACACATTATCTCCCCCCTCCTCACATACAAATGCCTTTAATTAATGAAGTATATAAAGTAAAAAAGAAATCTCTGCAGCTAACATTATATTAGACATTATATAACAGCATGAGTTAAATACTAAAACCCATGGGACCTATAATTATTTTTGAGATATGTTCTTTATAATAAGTAAATGCAGGAAAAAACAGTGATTCAAACTGTGAAATTTAGCACCATTAATGCAGCTCAGTAATGAAGAATATTACATGACAAATTATTCCAATGTAACTGATTCCATTCAATATTAATTCGCTTGATACATATCTATTTAGAATTCACATGAACATTTATTCGGTAAATCATTATTAAGCTCCTACTATGTGTCAAAGAGGGCTCCCAAGAGGAAGTATTCTCAGCCTAGTAGATGTATTATCATGCCATAAAATAAACAGTACCCTGATGGGTAAGAGCACAAACTTTAGAAGCACACTGAACTCTAGTTACTAAATTTGTTACCCTGAAAAATTTAAGTTTCCTAACTCTTACTTTACTCATCTGTCAAATAGTCAAACCTACAGAATGTGCTTCATAAGTTTATATGTGTATCAAATAATATATAGCCTAAAGAATGTTTGGCATATCATAGCTTTCCCACCATGCTAGCCTTTAATATTTTAAATTTTTATTTTATTGTTTTTTTATTCACTGCCAAAAAGCATACAAGAAGAATAGACTATCAGTCTGAAGGATATTGGAGAACCTTCACCTGGAAATCTGGATCTTGAGGGATGTGTGGGAATCCACTAGGTTGGTAAGAGGCAAGGAAGGCACTCCTGGGGGGAGAAGGCACCATGACCTACAAAGGCTCTATGGCTCAGAACCTCACAAAGTTTAGAGGAAACCAGGGAAAGAGTATAGGAAGTAGTGTTAGTGTGATATAGCTAGCATTTGAGGAGACTAGGAATACAGGCTAAAGGTTGATAGAGGGAATTTTGAAGCCTAGTCATGGATTGGAAAATACTTATACTTATTTGTCTTTCATTCTCTTGTGGGGGCCTCACTCACCACTTTACGTGCAATCTTTCTTATGCTCGTGTGCATGCCCACATGTACACACACAGGAATCAGAATCGAGAGGACCACTAGCACAGAGATAAGGTGAGTCTGGGACTTGACTCCTGCACATGCGTGATTCCTCTGCTCCAGGAAGAAAGGCAGGATATGAATAGGTGGCAGCAACCCTGACTTTGAGAACCATTCAGAGTGGAAGAATGAATTCCTCCATTCAGGTTGAGTTTCTGAAAGGAGCATCTTGGCTTGTGAGATTCAAGACCTGAGCAAGCACGATGGGTCCACTTACTAAACAGGACATGTCTGGTATAATGGACATGGAAAACAATTGCTGAGAACTTAATACTGGCCAGACAATGACCTATGTTAATTAGGATACTTTATGTAATTCAACTCTTATAATACTGTGAGCAGGTGCAATTAGCCTCAACCTGCAAAAGAGAAAATGGAGGCTAAAAGATACAGCCACTACTCAGCGGCAGAACTAGGATTTTTCAATTCAGGTTGGTCTGATTTGATAGCCTGAAAGCTCTCGTTCAAACTTTTTGAGTGTGATAAAAGAACCTCATTCATGGTCATAAAGGAATTTCTGAAGTTCTTCTCCAGTTTTCTAGATTTTCACTGAGTTTCCTAAGTTTCTCTTACCATTCCCAAAGGTCAAAGTAAAGCATTTATACTTCCTTCTCCTGCCTCAGAGATAAGGAGGGAGGACTTTCAGAAGTTGAAATCCCTGGAAAAGCAGTTGAGGCAATTCTGCTTCAACAGATAATCCATCTCACTTTGTGGCTGAAGATATGATCTTCCCAATGTCTCATGAGGCCATATGAATCATCCCACTTTGGGAAATAGCAGAGGTTCCAAGGTATTCAAGGACTTTCCTCAAGGTGGCACAGCTGG
>PVLC010024892.1:0-24166 GCA_004027655.1 Graphiurus murinus
ATACTAAGGCACATGATGTACTTACACAATTATATCAAGATCACTCACTGAACTGAACTTGAGAGGGAGGGAGGGCGAGGGAACGGGGTGGGAATTGGGGATAGGGTCAGATGAGAAATGTGTGCACATTTGTCTTTATCAATTTGTACCTAACAAAAATGTATAAATACAAAGCACGAATTATTACAATAAAAAAAAATTTAAAAATAAACAGAGGTAATGCTAGAAAAAAAAAAAAGTATGGCTTGCCCTGGTCCCTGGTTTCTGGGAGGTAGCCTCTAAATCCTCAGATATTCCTTAGTGACAGGAATGTCTTTTTTTCCTGATGGGCCCTCTTGGATCATGCTAACCAGGTGACTCCTGATAAGCCCCTACTTTAAACTTGCAAAAGTGACTTAGAATAAAGACTATCTGGACCAGAATGAAAAGGCATCTAAGCAGAGGGTTGGAACTTTGAGCCACATATGAATCTGATTTCTGAGAAAGGAAGGTTGGGCTAGGGATTGAATTTAATCATGGAACCAACAGTTCAATCACTCGTGCCTATAATTAAACCATAATAAAAGCCCTGGATGCCAGCACTCAGATGAGCTTCCCTGGTTGGCAACACTGCCTATTTTCACCCACTGACTGGCTAGGGAAATGGCATGTCTCAACCCCACAGGGAGAAGACACAGGATGCTTTACACTGGGGTGAGACACAGCACTCACCCTATGTGTCTGTTATGATTAGATGTAGAATGCCCCCTCAAGAGCTCATGTATTAATGCTCAGAGTTGATGTAATAAAGTCATGCCAGTTGTAATCTCATCAGTAGATAAATCCATTGTATTGATTTTTTTTTTTTTTTTTTTTTTTTTTTTTTTTTTTTTTTTTTTTTTTTTTTTTTTTTTTTTTTTTTTTTTTTTTTGCGGTACTGGGGATTGAACTCAGGGGCATTCTACCTCCAAGCTATACCCCCAGCCCTATTTTTTATTCTTTATTTTGAAACAAGGACTCACTAAGTTGCGGAATGCCTCACTAGGTAGCTGAGGCTGGCAGCGAACTGGGATCCTCCTGTCTCAGCCTCCCAAATGCTGGGATTACAGCCCTGAGCCACCACACCTGGCTCATTGTATTGAATTTAGTGTATGGTAACCTAGGCAGGTAGGATGTAACTAGAGAAGATGGACCCCTGTGGATGTGGCCTTAGGGACTGTGCTTTTGTCTTTGAATCCCCTTGCTCACTGTTCTCTGGCTTCCACCCTCCATGATGTGAGAGAAGAGCCCTTACTTTCTCTCTTTCTGTGCTTCCTACTGCCATGCCCTGAGCTCCACAGAAGTAACTCAGTCTGATATGGACTGAAACTCTGAGATCACCAAAAATTCTGTGAGCAAATAAATCTTCCTTCAAGTTGTGTGTTCAGTTGTCTTGGATGATATCAGTGAGAATGTTGAGTAAGACAGATCTCTTTTAGCTGATCCTGATTTGATCCTAATCCTCTTTTTGCTATAATAAAATGATAATTGGAAATATAGTGCTTTCTCGAATGCAGTCATATGTTATAGTGAGTTATCAAACTTGAGGAAGTAGTATGAACTGCAAAATCTGTAACTAGTTGCTCAGAGGAGAGAATGGTCCTGAGAAGCCCTGAGCTTGTGGCTGGTGTCTGAAGTGAGAGAAGTCTTATGAAGAACTATGCCCTTAGCCTATGAAATTTGGCCTAACGCCAGGTAGTATAGAAATCACTGCAGGGAGGGGCAGAGGAGATGATGTTAAAGGTCAGATTCCAAAAATATTTTGAAGGTAAAGATAAATGATTTATGGAGGCATATGATGAGGAATGAGAGATACATAGAAGAGTGGAGAATGATTCCAATGTGTTTAAAATACTAAATTTTACTCAATAAAATATACAAACATTTTTATGTATTTTATAACTAAAAAAGATTTGTCTGCATATAAATATATATCTGTATCTATATCCATCTCTATGTATTCTATATGTATATTAATATGCCATATACTATATAATAATAATATATTATAACTTATTTATAATTACATATACATATTTTCTACGTAAATTGGAAATACTCATGACAAATTATAAACATTATACATTTTTCTCTTTGAATGATCTTATGTAAAATATTTTTCTATTCCTCACAAACTTTCTTATACATTATTTTGAATGTGTTTAACAACTTAAAGATTAGAGATAGCATAGAGAATAATCATTATAATTATATTCATTGTCATTTTTCTACAATTTCTTATTCTTAACAAATAGTATGTCTTAAATTCAATGGGTATTTTTTCATCACCAAAAAATATGAATAGAAAAAAAGTACAGTACTTTCTACAGCAAACATTGGGCAGGTTCTTTCTGCCATATGAAGGATTAGCCTAACTTAAATTGGGGAATATTCTTATTTGTTATATAACTAAAGAACCACTTTGGCTTTAAAGCTGAGTTGTACCAACACTACTTTGGGAAGGAATGGGCAAAATACAGAGTGAACTATTCCTCGGCACAATAAAATAAGAGAAATTGTTTAATTGTAACTCAAGGGACTGCGGGTAAAGAGCTGAGGATCCTTGAGGGGAAAGTAGAGCTATCAGGAGAAAAGAGAAGAGAACAGGCCTCAGGCACAGAGCAGAAGGCTGCAGTGTGGAGATCCATGACCAGTGAGAAATTTCACTGTGAGAGTTGGCTAATTAGATGTCCAGAAACAATAAAATCTAGCCTAGAATTTAAAGTTTTTGCCCCTTGGTTTGTTTATCTTCCAACCTGGGTTCTAATTGCCAATATCAACAAATTTTAGTGAGATGATTAGCACCAAAGCACTGCTACTTGCCACACAAATACTGGACTACTAGTCATAACATGAGAGAGGGGGGGAGTCTTTTAATTATTCTTTGAATAGTAAAAGTAATATTGACCCAAGAAGTCTGAAAGATTTGGGATTGGTCAGATCAGAAGGAAATGCAAATGTTTTTGTCAGATAAGAATCCTCCTTCTATGATAATCAGCACTAAAACTAACTAAAGTATCAAATCATGAAGATGCCAGGTGTCCTCCTATTAAATGTAGGCAAGACTGTCTAGAGATCTATTAGGAGAACAAGCCTTCGGCAAATATACCCAACAGCTTGTCTTGTGTGGATTGTGCCTCCTTAGGGGCTTTACATGAGAAAAATTGTATAATATTTGAACTGTCTTTTAAAAACTATACAAAGCTATAACTTTCTTGGTATTTCACACTTTTGCAAAAATCTAACTTTATGTGCAGATATGGGAGGAGATGCATTGGTATAGGGGCTCCACAAAAAAATAAATTGACATAGAAGCACCCATTAAACATGACTGGCTTCCACCATGGTCCCAATTGGACTTGAGTTTTATTTTTAACCACAATGTATGAGTGTGTAAGTGAAAATGTATTCAAAGTGAAATATACATCAAGAATTTGTGAATTCCAGAGGGTTCCACAAAATAGTTTGAAAACCATTATGCTTAGTGATGCTTCTCCCAGAGCACCACTATCCTGAGAGTGAAAGAACCTATTGGGAGCAGGCTGATGAAGCAAATATGGATGGTTGATAAACTGAAAGTATATGGGGAAACTTGTTTTCTTTTAAATTCATTAGGTAGTGATAAGGTTGAACATATATATATATATATATATATATATATATATATATAAAGTATCTATATTTGATATGTATATGATTATATTTATATTTATATATGATATGGACATCAAATATAAGACATGTATATGATATATGTCACTGTATATCATGAAAGATATATAAATGTGTATCACACACACACACATATATATGTATATATATATATACACATATATATGTATTTAACTAGATTTGGACCTTTCAATTTAAAGAGGTCATTAAGATTGAGTTCATTGGTGTGGGTCCTAATCCAATATTATGGCTATCCCTAAGAAGAAAGAAGACTAGGACATGTAAAGGAAATAAACACACACAGAGTAAAGGCTGTGTGAAGACACAGAGAGAAGGTGGCCATTAGCAAACCAAGGAGAGAAGCCTCAGGTAAAAGGCAACCTGTTGACCACTTGATCTTGGGCTTCCAGCCTCCAAAACTGAGAAAATAAAATTCTGTGGTCTAGGCCACCCCGACTGTAGTATTTCCCTATCAATTAGTACAACTTGTGTAGATCAAATCCATTTAGGAGTGGGTTTGGACTATAAGAAAACCATCTGGTACACACTTACCTAATCCATGATTTTCCCACATTAGTGTAAGGTCATAAGCAATTGTACTGCTATAGGGTTGTGTGTGAAGAGATAGGAGAGCAAATGCCACCTTGGTAAATTTAGATGGGTTGGTAAGGATGTAGTCATATTTGAAAAGTCACATTTATTTACTATATTATAATGCTTTTTTTCTCTTCAAAGCAAATCATTACATTTGAGCAGTTGTTGGTAATGAATCCAATATAACACAATTACAGATAATACTTTTGTGGATATGAGACCTTTCTACAATATAACCTATCAATATTTATTTATACTTAATAAGTACTGAGGTAGTTACAATGTGATCCTGGCCACAGTTCTGGGCAGTATGATGTCTTGAACTTCTAAAGCATATACATTTGTGATATATTAAATGAACACTGTGCTTTTCAATAACTACATTGTCACTTACACTCAGAGAATTGTGTGCACTCCTAACCTGACAGTGCCACAGCTTTAAACAGTTTCATGTGCATATGTCAAGTCAAAAAAACTGTGCTTATATGAAGTGACTGGTCAGAGTAGATGTTCAAATAAGTGCATACATCTTCAAAGACTCTATAGATTTTTCTGAAGATGGAAAAATTACAAACTTCAAAACTAGAAAAGTCTTAAAGACGTGGGAATGGCATGGATGAACAAACACTAGTAACTAGTAATAAATGATTATGGAACTTTCAATGTCATCTTAAAGTTACTACTAAAAGTGTAAACTCACCAATTAAGAGCATAAAGTTTTGACCTTAACACACATACACACACCCACACAGCCTGCTTAGTTATCTTCCATCAATGTGTGTATATATAGAATAAAGTAGTTTTTCAGGCACAAGACAATGCCATTACAGATTACAGGAATCAGTAGTTATCAAATGTTATACCATCTTTTAGCAAAAAAAAAATTCTGGAACATGAGGATACCATGGCAATAATTATATGAATACATTTGGAGCAGCAATAGATTGTTTTAAATAAAGGAATTGTATGTCTCTTTGGGATTTTTTCCAAACTCTTTCAAAGATTTATATAAAACCAGCCAAAAGCCTGATGATTTGTCAGCAACTCTATATTGTAGTAAAATCAGGAGCCATATACAAAGCTCATTTAATATAAAAGAACTAAAGGGATACTTTTTATATTATGTTAAATATAAATATTGAAATTAATTGAATGATTCAAATGCATGACTTTTTCAAGGTTTGTCATTGCAAAACTTACTATCATTCTGGTTTTCAGGTCATGAAAGCACATTAAATTACATCAACTAGAGTCATGCAAGTGAAGGGCACACATTCTGAATCTGTAAATAGGTATGCGCTAATAGACCTAACTGATTAACATCTCAATGTTATTTTAAAAGTATGGGGACCTTATCAAATCAACTTACCAAATATGGTAGGAAAGTTATTTTGGAAATATATTTTAAAATATGTTTTTAAATATATTTTTTAAAAAGCATAGAGCATAGCAATTATTCAGGTTTATCTGTAGAAGTTGGTCATTGCTGCTTGCAACCTAGACTTGTACTCGGCCAACAAAGGTCAAGGCACACTTCTGTGAATATGAAAATTAAAATAATTTCTGCATATTATGAAATGTCTGGATCCTCAGCACCATAAAAAATGAAACAAGAAACTTAGGATAGCATGAGAATATATTCATATGAAATATAATTTCTGTAAGGCTAGTTCCAGGAAGTATTACTATATAGGATAGCTATCTCTGACCTGTGATAGCAAGATAAAGTTGTCCACTCTAATTATGAGTTGAGCTGACCCTTGAAGGATATGTCACAGTTGAATATGTTAATGAGAAAGTAGTTTTAACAAAGGCAAAGGATCAAGAAAACATTGCATGTGTTTGGAATTAGCACGTACATATATTTCCCAAGATATTTGAATATGTGTAAGAGAACTATAAAGTAAGATTAAATCTGATGGTAGAGGATATTAAATGCCAGACTGAGAAGTATGAATCACAAACACTTTTTTATATTTTCATTTCCTTCTTGTGTCACTACATCCATAAATCAACACACAAACTTAAGATCTGGAGCAATTAAAAAGTGATGAACTTGTTTATGAAAACAGCAGTTGTTTATTCTCTGCCTCTTTCCTTTTACCTGTGGGGAGATTTTGCAAGAGTGGATCGATGTAGAAATTTTAAAAATGGTGGTATACATGACTTTATCATTCTTTTTTTTTTTTTTTTTTTTTTTTTTTGCGGTACTGGGGATTGAACTCAGGGGCGTTCTACCTCCGAGCTACACCCCCAGCCCTATTTTTTATTCTTTATTTTGAAACCGGGTCTCACTAAGTTGCGGAGTGCCTCACTAGGTAGCTGAGGCTGGCCTCAAACCCGGATCCTCCGGTCTCAGCCTCCCGGATGCTGGGATTACAAGCGTGCGCCACCACGCCCGGCTGACTTTATCATTCTTAAGAATGAACCCAAGTCTCTAAGAGAACTTTTCCCTGTCCTGCCTCATGTGTGTCAGTTGAAACCTCCGTGAGTTGATTTCTCAAGACTATATGGGGGACATTTGTGATTTTCCCACCCGGTCTCCTTTCATTCTACTTCACCCCAGTTTTGCCTTTCCCGTTGCATATAGTTTGGCAGAATTGCCAATAAAGTGACCTGACAGCTGGGCATGGTGGCGCACGCTTGTAATCCCAGTACTTGGGAGGCTGAGACAGGAGGATCTGGGTTCGTGGCCAGCCTCAGCTATTTAGTGAGGCCCTCTGCAAATTAGTGAGACCCTGTTTCAAAATAAAGAATAAAAAAATAGGACTGGGGGTGTAGCTCAGAGGTAGAATGCCCCTGGGTTCAATCCCCAGTATCACAAAAAAGATAAAAAAATAAATAAAGTGACCTGACCTTCCTTATCCTTGAGAGGAACACATGATCCAAGACCAAATCAGATGTCCTGTCCTTGGAGTCTGATACCTTGACAGAATGACACAAACCATGAAGTTTTGAAGCAAAATATCACAATTTGTTTCTGCTATCTGCTCTCTGGGATCTACCCTAATTCTTTTGCATTGGGATACTGGTTTTTCAGTTTTCTCTTCATGATGAGCTGCTTTATACATGTCCAAGAAATTCATTTTGGCTTGTTTTTCAGAGTTTCTATGGCTTTCAACTAAGGAATACTGTCTGGTACTGGCCACTTTTAATAGTGACTCGGTGATTTTAGTGTGACATGCTACTGTTGATAGGTTATCCTGAGAAGCCACTAAAGTCTTACAAGCAAAATGACAACATAATTCATTATTAAAGAAGAACATTTTGAAAGAAAAAGTGGGCATCATTAAAAATTAAGCTGAGACAACAGGTATAAAACAAACCAGGACATAGGTCCTACTGTTACTACAGTGCATCTTATATAAATGACTTCAGATAACCAGCTGTGTTTTCCATTTTGACTTTTTAATTTTTTATTAGGTGAGAGGAAGTAGGCTGGTCATTGAGCAATCATCTGCTTCTATGAAATTTTGAGTATGCCACACTGAAGATTCTGATATAATGGCTTGTCATTTTGGGAATTTATGTGGCCTTATGATTCAAGACTTATGGAGATGTTTTAAAAATTGTTGCTGAGGTTGTTAATGTAGGTAGGTAATAAAGATGAAGACATGTTTTTACATTTTGCTGAATCATTAATTACTGTGTTTTAAATAGTGAATAGAGGCAAAAATAAAAGGCAAAGAAACAAAAAGTACTGGTTAGTGTTTTCCAAGCTGTATAATCTCCAAGAAGAAGCCCATGCTGAAATCCTTTTAAATATGTTGAATGCAAATCAGGATAATAGATGGCACTCTTTCTTTTCTTAAAGGATTAAAAAACTTGATGAATTATATCTAAGAGTAAAGTTGGCCATGGATATATGGAGATAGATGTAGATATGAACACAGAGCTTGAGTCTATGAATATTATATAAATAATAAAATAAACCCACTTTCTGTCTATGAGGGTGAAAGTAGCATTTTAGCACAGACTGAAAAATTGCTATGCATCAATTTAGAGATATGGTCACTTAGCATGGTACTATAAAACAAGTTTTAACCAAAGAAAGTAGAAATTACTGTAAAATGACTAAGGGAAAATGCAGTATTGGCTTAAGTCCACTAGAGGGTGGAAATGAAAAACACAGCCACAATTACAAATGAAAATATTGCTGCAAAACAACATTTTATTTAATCAATATATGACAATTTGTCACATTTAAATGCATTAGTTATCTTCATGGAATTTCATTATAAGAAAAATAGCCATATAAGAAAAATAGCCATTATATCTAAGAGTAAAGTTGGCCATGGATATATGGAGATAGATGTAGATATGAACACAGAGCTTGAGTCTACATTTGGAGATAATTTATAAACAGAGATGAGCTGATGATTTCGCCAGAGCCAACTAACCAGAAGTCGTAGCTCTTCTGTGACTTTACTGCAATGGGCATTTTGCTACCTATTTTTGAAGGGATTAATTTGAAAACAAACTGAAAGCTAAAGTTACCTTATGTTTTTAGTTACTATGATTATCTATCACTTAGATAAATCCAATCAGTTTAATTGGACAAAGCAAACCAATACTTATCTTAAATGTATGATGTCTGTTATATAAGCATAACCGCACTCTCTGTAATAGAACGGAAATCTTCTGGCAATTCACTTAGGAAGAATGTTTGGATTGATTATCATTCATGATAAATCCCAAGTTCATTTTTTAAATGTCATAAAAGCTCACTGGCTTTTCCAGCCTGTCCCCATTATAACCATAAATTAGACTTTCTTAAATCAAATTGATTAAACCAGCAAGGCATCCTTTGGTTCTTTTATTTCTAACCTAAAACTGCTGTTGGAAGATGTATGTTGTTCCACACATATACTTTCATTTCAAATTTCACAAGTATTTACTTCATATAAGATTTTTATTTATTTATTTTTTTATGATGGACATGATGATGCTGATGGTAGCTACCATCCCTGAACCAGGCGATGTCCAGAGTGCACAGCATAAATGAACTCATTAATTATGCCAAGAACAATTCAAAGTGTGTAATATGAAGTCATCCAGTCCTTAAAGCAGACCTAAGACGTGGATGGGTGCTTGTATCATCGCAATTCTACAGATAATCAGAAGCAAAAGGGTTTAGTATCTTGTTCAAGATCTCATGAAGAGGCCAGGATTTCTACTCAGGAGGTCTAGCAGCATATATATGGCAGGCTTTGAGCTTTGATTATTTAGCAGTGGTCAAGTTCTGCTACCTGGAAACAAAAGGCAGTTAAAATGTTGTGAAGCTCTTCTCCATTAACCAGCAATTTCAAAGTGTATACCCATTTCCTTGTCTAAATGTTGCATGTAATGATGCTCCAGGTATCAAAAGGACTAATGGTATCTTCTAAATCTCAGTTTCCACATTTGATTTTGCTAGTCCATAATTTTAATGTTAGTCAATTATATAATTATTATTTAACTAGGCTGTTTATAATACTCAGTATTTAACAAATGTTATGATTCTTTGCCTGTCTTCTACTTTTTATGTAATAATAATAATGTTGGTGATGTTGAAGGAATGAAGCAGTTTTGTAGTGGGGAAAAAACTCACTAGACAAAGTATTACAAGGCACAGGGTATCTAACCCTGTCACTTATGTGATATCAAGCAAGTATCAGCTTTCTGAGCTTTGGTTTTGATTTCTTTGTTTTAAAGTGGAGATAACTAGCAGGGCATGGTGGCATATGTCTATTAAGCCAGCTGAGGCAGGAGGATTCCAAATTTGAGGCCAGTCTGTGTAACACATGGAGACTCTATGTCAACAAAATAAAACAAATGGAGATAATGGACTCAAAATGTAGCTCAGTGTAGAGCACTTGCTTATCATACCCAAAGCTCTGGGTCTGATGCCCAGCATCGAGACAAAAACAAACAAACAAAAATACTGTCTGTGGTAAACACATCTCAGAGTTTTGTGAAAATCAAAAATGTCAATGTATTAGATGATATTTTGTAAATCATGAAACATGAAGTTGGAGATCAAAAAATAGGTATCGGATTTAAAAGGAACCTATGATGGCTTAAGCTTATAAATCCACAGCATAATCTAAGAATTTAAAAGTTGCTAGGTGGGCTCAGTGGTGCACACTTGTAGTCCATACTTGAGAAGCTAAGACAGGAGGATAGCAGGTTCAAGACCAGCCTCAGCAACTTTGCAAGACCCTGTTTCAAAAAAATAAAATAAAATAAGGCTGGAGATACAGCTCAGAGGTAGAATGCTCTTGGATTCAACTTCCAGTAAAATAAAAAAAAATTATTATTTAACTAAGATAAAATCTAATTAAAATATTAAATTAAATGTATTTTTGATCAAAAAAGCCCTGAATACGTATCATATAGTTTAGTTCTGCTAAACATTATAATCATGAGAGTATAGACGATGATAAGGTTTGTAAAGGAAGTAGGATATAGATGGTACAGGATTTTGCATGCCTATTTAAGTATTTGCCCTTGGTCTAAGACAAAATCGAGATTCATTGAATTTTCTACAATAGAATAATATAAGATGATTTTAGAAGGTTAATTTTATCCCTATGTTTGCAACAAACAGTTAGGTAAGAATTGAAGATAAGGCCAATAGATATAAAGTGATTGTATGCAAAGTATGAATCATGACTTTAATAATTTGCATCAAACTTAACAAGGAATTAGTGTTTGTAGATAAACTTAAATAAAACAGGTAAATGTGATTTTTGTGTAAAATTTAGTTTATTAATTTAATTTTATAAAGCCAGTTGTCTAGAGCAGTTAAATGACCTATTTAAAGATCCTACCAAATTTTAAACAGGTTAACTAAGATAACTTATTAACTACCACTTCAGTGAATTCATTTAATTTTGAAAAGGCACTTACATAAATTTCCATTAGTGAATAACAATATTTTGATTAAGTGCTATATATGTGTCTGGTTACCAACATTTTAGAAATATGACTAACCATGATTTAACAATCTAAGACAAATTAACCCTTATTGACTTGACTCAGTATGATGATGATCAGTAATATCAAGAAATATTAAAATATAAACACTCATGCAATCTGTGGCAATGACATGGACATTTGTTTTTATTATTAGTAGGTAGTAAAATGGCATAAAGCCAATATAAGTGTATGTGCAGCAATTCACTTATATTGAAGGGCATGAGGGTATAAAAACTGAAGCAGCGAGCCAACATTTCCTTAAAGAAAACCAGACCAGTATTATTAAAATATTCTCACTTGCATTCAGTAACAAAGAAAATACATAAGGGTGATACCATCTTGGAGAGAGGCATCAAAATACAACCAGGAAGCAGGAGACATTTCAAGACCAACAGTCGGAATGAGCAAGCCTTTGAATTAAACTTACAGCCACCGTAGGACAGAACACTGAGGTTTTAGTCATACCTTTTAAGATATAAAGATAATGCAGGGTGACCTTACAGAAATTCACTTTTACTGGCTTCTTCATGAGGAATCCATTTTGGCTTGTTTGTCTCTTCATGAGTAATGAAATTGCATCTAAATTTAGCTGTTCCATGAAATTGAATCCCACATATTAAGTAATAACTGACATCTCTGGCATGTTTAGGAAAAAGCTTGTTAATATACTCAATCTCTATTAGAGGCAATATGACAATTTATTGCATATATTTTCAAAAAGATCAGCTGTTTATGCAAATCAGGATGAGTTCAAGTATATATTGGTTTCAATAAGGAAATTTTTCTGTTTACCAGTGATTTCTTAACTGCATAAATTCAAGTATATTTAAAAGGCTTATGACCCTAACAAACACCAGAAGTGGCCTTACCTAGCTATAGGACATAATGAGGATGCTAATTTAGAGAAAAAATGTCTCTGTCTTAGCAGCTGTTGCCTGCTGCGCACAGGCTAGCCACACTGTTGTTTCTCATTTAAACATAGAGATGACTGATGTCAGTAAAAATAGTTCTTACTGTTTAGATGGTAATGGATAAACTTTCCAGTTGCCACCCAAATATCAAGAACTTGCTAAATATCATTTCTGTTGCCAATTACGCAGTGTGGCTTTATATCCCTGGAATAAGAGTAAAATGAAACGCTCATCAGAGTTGATTTAAAACAAAATTCTCAAGGTAGGTTGGAGATAGGAACCAATCATTCTTAAAATCAAGCTGGCTCAACAGAGTTGTAAACAAGACTACACATAAAAAGAAAATCTGATACAGAAGTTCCCTTGTGTAGATTTTAATGGATTGAAAAGAGGAAATAAAATGAACCTTAGAACATTAAATAAAAAGATTGTTAGTGGGCTTAAGAGATAATTATAAAATTTTAATTTGTAACCTCTCTGTAAGAATAATTAAATATAGACCATTCAACCCAGTCTAAATTGATTCATAATCTCTTAAAAGTATTGTTGTATCTCTAGTTATAGAAGTATCCTTATTCTATGTCGACATGCTTAAAACATGTTGCAAAGAGAAAATACACACACACACACACACACACACACACACACACACACACACACATATATATGTTACACATTATATGTATCAACTCTATACATAAACTTTGTTTATACAGAGTCAAGCACCTAAACTTGTATCCTGAATAATGACAAATGACTAATTTGATTTATTCTTTCAATTGACCCATTCAGGGAACAAACCAAATGAATAAATGATGTTAGAGTTGTGATAGCAGTGCCCAAAATCCCTAAATTGTTAATGACTTATAACAATTTTTTAAATTCGTAGTCAATATGATTTTTTAAAAGTGAACATAATTGAAAAATTCCAGTTTGGTTTTTCTGTTTGTTTGTTTTTAGTAGAGTTTGCTGGCATAGCAGGTCATGGGCGACTATGAGCTTCTATAAATTTGGTCTTTATTTCACATGCCTGATACATAATTCACCTTTCTACCATATGTTGTTCTTCAGCACTAAGGCATTAACAGAGAATAGAGAGAAGTATGGAGGGAAAATTACCTGGCAACCACAAGTCTAAATTCAAATTCAACCTATTGTAACTAACAAAGCATGTTCCTTAGCATGTATTGGTTTTCATAGGTAAAAGTAGGGATAGATATTAAACTCATCAAGGTTCTTATAGTTTTGTACGTTATTATTCTTAGGATAAATCAGCATAATATTAAAACTTTTTTTTTTTGGTACTGGGGATTGAACGCAGAGGCATTCTACCTCTAAGCTATACCCCAAGTTCTTATTATGTTTTATTTTGAGACAGAGCCTCATTAGGTTGCTGAGAGCCTTGCAAAGTTGCTGAGACTAGTCTCAACTCTGCAATCCTCCTGTCTCAGCTTTCCAAGTACAGGGATTATAGGCATGCACCACCACACATGGTTCAAAGCAATATTTGTTATAACAAAATGGCAGCATTTTTCTTTTTCACAGAAACTAATGTGTCAATTTCAAAACATCATATGTCCATTTCTATCCTTAGTTCAAGAAAAAAGTAAAATATTAACTATAAAGTTTGGTAGACTATGAAGAGCTTTTGAAATCCTATGATAAACAAGGGATTTGTATTGCACAAAATGTTTACAAGCAACACCTCTTTTTCTCATGGAAATGACAGTCAAAATCATCTCATGAAGGCCTGCAAGTGCACATTGTTTGTAAATTATCATAAAGCAAAAATTTAATGTAATGGAAGGGTTATGGAAGTTAAATATTAAAACATTGAAATTGATTACTGAGGCACATGTATGAGTCAAGTACTTGCAAGCTATCAAGATGGCTTGCTACAGTTATATGGTGACTAACAGAATATGTAAGACTCATGAGTCAAAACAAAGGATTCTTACTCCTTCTATGTAGCAGCTGAATTCAGAAGATCCACCTTAAGGCCTAAGCCCAATTCCTACAGGCACATTTGAAGAGGGGCAGACGTTACTCCACATGCAGTGAGTTGCATTATTGAAGAGAAACCCTGAGCTTATTGAACATATCCTTTATAATGGACAGTAAGCCTGATTGACCTTTGCCTGGTAAGGCAATATTATTTTTATTTATGCACAGCTATAAATAAACCTATTTTTTTCTGCTAATAGAGATACTGTCTCCATCTTCCAAAGTGATTTCCTATACAAACATCTTTGGCAAGATGGTCCTCTATTAGCAAGAGGTACAGAAACCAAAGCGACTTATGCTGAATTTCTCCTAATAATATGTTACATCAAGCACTATGAGTATGGCTAATCATGAAAGCCATATTGGAGTAAAGATATTTATTATGCTGTATTGAACTGTTTACATTTTGGATGTCTATCATAATTGAAATTTGCCACAGTGGTGAGATAAAAAATAAGGCACGCCAGACATCCACTGTAACTCATTTATACATGTAGAGTTGACTGTGTTAATGGCTATTATCTGAGTCATCAACAACCTCTGCTTTGCCAAAGCCAACAGACAATCCTGTGTCCTTCTGTCCCTCTACCTCTCAATAGCACTGACAGTGTCCACTGCCTGCCAGTCCTGTAACACTTCCTTTTCTTAATTTCTAAGACTCTACAATGCCTCGTTTTTTCTCTTACTTCATTGGTAGCTCCTCTCCAGGCAACTTTGCTAAACTTTATTCATACAACAAAACTGTAAGTTTTAATATGCTCTTAAAGTTTTTAGCCCTAGTCTCCATCTGAATTTTTTTTTTCTCGGTGATCTCATTCAGTCCCACACATTAAAATCTAATCCATATTTAAAATAACCTAAATTATATCTCTGGCGAAGAGATTTGATTTCCAGATCTCTGAGTTCCTGTATCTAACTTTCTATTCATATTTCTACTAGGATGTAATTAGAATGACAAACTCAACATATCCAAAACAAAGCCCTAGATTTCTCCTAAGCCAACAAGATCAGTTTTTTTCCTCAAGAACTCCTCATTTCAGTTAGTGGCAAAAATAACAACTCAGTCACTCCGGCCTCAAACCCAGAAGTTATGTCTTATTTCTCTTTTTTATATAATCTTGATAAGTGACCCATTCTTAACTCATGTCCACAACATGTATTTGACATCTCACCCTTTTTACATACTACTTTTGTTCTAGCTATTACTATTTTTTGCCTGTCCCACTACATTGGCTTCTTAAATACTTTGTGTGTGTATGGATGTGTGTGTGCGTGCGTGCGTGCGTGCGTGTGTTACTGGTGCTTGAACTCAGAGGCATTCTACTTCTGAGCTACACCCTCACCCTGATTTTTTTTTTTTTGGTGGTACTAGGGATTGAACTCAGGGGCTTTCTACCTCTGAGCTATACCCCCAGCCCTATTTTTTATTCTTTATTTTGAAACCAGGTCTCACTAAGTTGCAGAAGGCCTCACTAGGTAGCTGAGACTGGCCCTGAACCCGGATCCTCCGGTCTCAGCCTCCCGAATGCTGGGATTACAAGCGTGAGCCACCACGCCCGGCTCTGATTTTATTTTTTAGGTTGAAACAGAGTCTTGCTAAGTTGTCAAGGCTGGTCTCAACTGGTTCCTCAGGTCTCAGCCTCCCAAGTACTGAGGTTACAAGCATGGGCCATCACATCCAACTTTTTAAATGCTCTTTTTCTTGCCTATGTGGCTCATTCCTATATGGCACCAAGAGTGATGATTTAAAAACAGCTTAAATCAATCACTAAAGAGAAGGAGGGAGGGGGGATGGAATTGGTAGGGAATTGGGGAAAGATTAAATGAGAGATGTGTGCATGTATGCCTCTACCAGCTTGTATCTAACAAAGACATATGATTACAATGCACTAACAAAAAATAAAATTAAATTTAAAAAATAAAATAAAAACAGCTTAAAAATCTCCCAAAGACTTCCACTTTTCAATAGAATAAAACCCACTTCTTAGAGTATCCTACAAGGTCCTGTAGTTTTAGCAAGCACTTACTTCTGCGCCCTCTTTTTATGCCACTCTGAACTTCATTCACACTATCTTTTTTCATATCCTAAAGCACATCAATCCTTTCTCTATCTTGGATCCATTTCACTTGTTCTTTGCTTTGCCTGGAATATTCTTTCCCCAAATTTCTGTAGGGTTGCATCTCTCTCACCAGTTAACTCCTAGTTTAATTTTATCCCTGGGAGATTCTTTGGATTTCCAACTCCTTCCAAATCAGTCACTCACTGTAGCAGACACTTTAGTTACATATTCCACAGCTGTGACTCTTTGAATACAGAACCCTGATATTATTCACATGCCCTTACTGTTGGGGTATATGAGGAATAAAATCTGGAAGGAGGCATCTCACTGAGGAGAGAGCCCATGAGAGTCAGAAAGCCCACCCCTTTACAGGCTAGGGGCTTTTTATGGGGCAAGGAGGGGGTGGGTGGGTACAGGAGTAGTCTTGTAAGCTGCTGGTTGGTGTGCTAGGAGTCAGGTCATCCCAGGGCAGGTCAATGGTCAGTGCACATTTTCCTTTCTTTGTTCCTTTGTTCTTGGTCCTCCTCCAGCATGACTTCATGGCTAGACCTCACAGTCCTCACAGTGCCTACACTTACTATCTGCTTTAGTCGACTTTTTCATCACTGTGACCAAAATACCTGACAAGCACAGCTAAGAGGAAGAAAGGATTATTGGGGCTCAAGGTTTCAGTCCACGGTTTGGCTGGCCCCAAGGAGAAGCCATGGTGGCAGGGCATGTGGCAGGCAGAAAAAAGCAGCTCTTAATCATGGTGGCTGGAAGTAAAGGGAGGGAGAGGAAGGGACAAGGGATACACATAGTCTCCAAGGTCATGCCCCAGTGACCCACCTCCAGTTATGCCCCACCTGTGAACCTTGCAGTATTGGGGTCATGCTTTCACACATGATCTTTTGGGGGAACATTTTAAACCCAAACCATCATACTACGCCAGGATATTATTATCTGAAAATGACATCTATGATTTTCTTAGCTATTTTGGAGTCTTGAGGATATCTAAGCAACAAGAACTAGCTAATATACTAAAAATGACAAAAGAAAGAGAGGGGGGAGGGACGGAGGAATGAATGAATTCTGTAAATTACAAGGTAAATGCACTCTGAATCATCCTAGAACTTTTTTGGCATCTAACTTCATGTTATGTGAGGTAATAAATGTCCCTGTTTACCAAAATTTGAAGTTTTTATCTCCCTATAACTTGAGACAGAAATCACCTCTACTGTGTATTGAATATCCCGTTGTCCTACTTTTTCTTGGCACTCCTCACTGAGGCTAGAGACCTCCGCTGTCTTGTGCATCACTGTGTATATAGCACCCAGAACAGTGCCTTTGCACTCAGTAGATAATTTTCAATTAATTAATAAATGAGTGAGACAAAAATCAATGTCCAAATGAGCTTATAGTATATTAAAAGAAATGTTTAAATTTTTACAACCTTCACACATGTAACAAGTATTATAATCTTTTGAAATATGTTAATGTGTTTTTCTCTTTCATCTTTCTAGGCTATGTAATCTTTCCCCAATCAACTGTTTTCTTCATAGTGGATTCAGATGTTAAAGAAAAAGAAGTAACTGTTCAACTTTCAAGAGTCAAAGCAGGAGTGTGTGTGTGTGTGTGTGTGTGTGTGTGTGTGTGTGTGCGTGTGTGTGTGTGTGTGTGTGTGTGTGTTACAAGGCAGTTGTTTTAAACTCCAGGTGATTTTGAAAAAGAAAAGAATTTTCTGAAATCTTTAAACTGCCATTAGCCCATCAGGCCCCCACCCACTCCTTACCAAGAGTCTGCAGGTCTTCAACAACAAAGTAAAGAAGCATCAAGAACCTAAGCCTTCCCACATGTTGAGGAAGAGGAGTTACAGAAGTTTCTGGAGTAGGAAACAGAAAGAGATCCTGAAAGATACTGAAAGGCTACCAAGCAGTGAAGTAAGGTGAGGTCTAGACCCAAGCCCAGGGCAATGAAAGAGGGTGTGAAGGGTAGAGAGACCTATGGGTAGAGAAGTATGAGTCTTTCACAATAGAAGCACAAATGCCTGGAATGAGTAGGTTTCTAGGTTGTCTTCAGGATGCTACAAAGGATCAGAACCTATCTCAGTAGAAACATGATGAGAGGACCCACAACCCAGCAAAAGTCAGCAAGGATCCAGAGAGGAGTATAAATCTGAAGCACAAATACATATTTGCAGTACAAACCTAACCAATTGCCTACTTCACATTTCCACTTGGATGACAAATTGGATAGTTTATACAGGCATGCTTCCCCAAAATTAAAATACTAAAATTAGAAATTGTGTTCTATTTCTTACCGCCTTACTTCAAATCTACTCCTATTTTGTGTGTGTGTGTGTGTGGGGATTGAACCCAGGAGCACTCTACCTACAAGCTATATCCCTAGATCTATTTTATTTTTTATTTGGAAACAGCGTCTTACTAAGTTGCTGAGAGCCTTGCTAAGTTGCTGAGGCTGGTCTTCTACAATCCTCTTGTCTCAGCCTCTCAGGTATTGGGATTATAGGTATGCACACTACACCTGGCTTCTCCCTGCCTTCTCTATCTCAATAAATGTTCACTTTATCCAATTGTTTGGTTCAGAGTTTTTGGCTTCACTCCTGACCTGAATCCTAGGCTAACATTCAATTTCAGCAAGTTTGTCTCTAAATTCAAAATACATTCTAAATGTGGTTGCTTTCCACCTGTCTCCACTGCCACCATCATAAATCTCTTTCATATCTTGCCTGGACAATTGGATAGAACTCTTAAATGGTCTCCCTGATTCTGGTTCTCCCTGCCTTTAGTCTGTTCTGTGCACGTGTGTACACACACATCTGTCAGTGTACTAATAAGATAAAAGTCATACTGTGTCTCTCTGGTGCTTAAATTCTACAATGGCTTCATGATGCTCTAAACCTCTCATTATGTCCTAGGAGGCCCCACTTCATCTGATTCCTAAGTACCTCTCTGATATACTCACCAATTACTCACTGTCTTGCTCACTCTTCTACAGTCACACTGGCCTGATTATTCCTCTGCCAAGGCAAGCAGAGCCTGCATCAGGGCCCAAGAACCCTTCCCACAGAGCCCTTTTGCCCTGGGTGGCTTATGATTTGCTCCTCCACCTGGTTCTTTTCAATTCTGAAAAGAAAAAAAAATCAGGCTGCATTGTGTCAATTGAAGTTATAAATCTTATTACAGAAAATATAAGACAAAATTTGGTGGGAATTGGGAAGGGTTAAATGAGAGATGTGTACATGTATGCTTTTACCAGCTTGTATCTAACAAAGATGTATGATTACAATGCACCAATAAAAATTAAAAAAAAATTCAGGCAAGGAAGCTTATTATTTAAAAATTATTTATTAATCACATGGGAATTCCAAAGAAAAGAGAGGTCATTTCCAATGTATAAAATTAAAACAAGCTTTATTTAGGAGGTAGCATATAAGGTAGCCTTGACCAATGCATATAGTTTAACAGGACCCTATCAGAACCTGAAAGCCAGTCAGATCCAAGCAGGGGGTTGCAAGTATGATGAGAAGGTATCATGCGAGTACTTGGGAAACTGAGACAGGAGGATCCCAGGCTTAAGGACAGCCACAGCAATGAAGCCAGATTCTTAACAAACTAGCAAGACTCTGTTTCAATAACCAAACAATAAAAAGGTTGGGGGTATAGCTTGGAAATAGAATGTCCTTGGGTTCAATCCCCAAGTGCCACAAATAAGTAAATAAATAAATAAGGTATCATGTGTGTCCTTCTTTCAAGACACTGAATTTTATTAAAAGAAGACAAGTTTCCATAGTAATTGAAAGGCAAAAAAAAACAAAAAGACAAGTTAACACCCCTAGTAATACCAGGGTACCAGTCCAGAAGTACCACAGCAAGAATATTGGAACCAAGGAGCAAGACTTTTCTTTCTTTCTTTCCTTTTTTGTTGGGGGGGGGGAGACTATAATCTGTTATCTTGTAAATTTTAAAAAAATGCAATAATCTAAATCATAGATTTATGCAGGGAAAAAATAGAGATCTGTAGCTGCTTTGAGGCTGACAGGATATTTGGGGGCTTTTCCAACATTACCCTTGTCCAGGAAAAAGTTCCAGGATCTAAGGCAGTTTGCACATGGAGATGGAGGAGAAGTATCCTAGGCTTCTTAGTCTAGGCTAGGGACTGAATTGCACATCCCTACTGCCAAAATTACAACCCTCTCACAAGTAACTGTATTGGAGATAGAATCTTTAAAGAGGTGATTAATGTTGAGTTCATAAGGGTGGAGCCCTGATTCAGTAGAAATGGTACTCATATAAAAAGAGGGCAGGGAGGAGGGAGGGAGGGGAAAAAGGAGGCCTGAAGAAGGAAACAGTTCAATAATGCTATGTTCATTTATGAAGGTGTTACTCCCAGTCTCACTAACATGTATGGGGGGGAAGAGTGGGGATCCTGAGGGAATCACACCAAGTGCTGTGTGCATGCATATTTGTATTGTGGTAAGGTAGACACTCGCCTCACTTAGCTTCAGTAATGCCATATTGCTACCCTAGGTGACTCAAGGAAATGTGCTGTCCTGAGAAAGGGTTACCAGGTACCTTGCCAGTCATGCATAACTGCTTATTTGGCCTCTGTAACTCCAGCTTAGCTTGTACCTGCAGAGAAACAAAGGCCGCTGAGGACTTTCCATTCTTATCACAATCAGGAGGTGGATAACAGAAGGGGCTGACATGGGTTGAGCTCCTCCTGCACAGTGTAGTTTCTGGCTTCTTGTATGTTTCATTTGACCTGCACACCTGATGAATTGTTCACATCTGCTATGAGAACCTAAACTTTTCACCCCTAAACTTGCAGTTTGTCTGTATAAAAGTAGCCCAAAACAGCCATTCGAGGCTGTACATGGGAGCCTGACATCCAGTGTAGTGCTGGCCAGCACAAAAAAAAAAAAAAAAAAAAAAAAAGACTTTCTATTTGTCTTAAACTAAGTCTGAATGGTCTGCTCTGGTGGTCGCACTGCAACAGTATCACTTTGAATCTCACTATATTGTATAATTACAATGCACCGATAAAAGTATTTTTTTTAGAATAGAGGATAAGACACCAGAGCTGTGTCTTTATCATGTGAGACACAGTGAGAAGGCGGCAGTCCCCAAGCCAGGAAGGACTCCCTAACCAAAACCCAGTCCTGCGGGCACCTAATCTCAGACTTCTAGCTTCCAAAATTGGGAGAAAATAAATTTCTGTTAAGTTGATAGGATGTTGCTATGATGGCCTGAACCATCTAATATAGGTTGCCATAACAAAAATCTATAGGCTGAAACAGTAGAAGTGTTGTTTTTGTTTTTATTTTTTTTTCTCACAGTTCTGGAGGCTGCAAGTCCAAGATCAAGGTGCTGGGTAACTGGGTTTCTGGTTAGCGCTCTTTTCCTTGCTTGCTGATGGCCTCCTTCTCATCATGTGCTCACATGCCTTCAATCCTCTGCCCTCCTCCAGTGCATCTCCAGTGCAGGGGGAGGGATCCACCATGCTAACCCTAGCCCCACCTTGGCCTTGGCTTCTCTTCAATGGCAGCTATGAAGTAAAGTTCACACTGATCCTTGTGACAAGGCTTTTCATGATCCAGCCCCAGTTGTTGCTCTTTGGTTTCATTTTCTATCACTTCCACAGACATCCTAATCTTTAGCCTAAGGGAGAGCTCTATCCAATTTCCCATGTTGTCCTGCTGTTTCACAACTCTAAGCTTTACCTGAGAAAGCTCATCTCTTCCCATCATATTCATCCATTTTACAAACTTATACTTGCTTTTCAAGTCCTGGATAAACTTTCATCCTTTTTCCTAACTACAGAATCATACCATTTTCCATATTCCTGTTGCATCTGAAACATTCATCCATTATATGTAATTAACTGTCATATCTATTGCTTATGCTTGCTTCCTTGTGCTGGACTTATTTCAGAGCCACAAAGAAGCACATGATATTTGCTTAGTTTGGAAAATCTCTTCCTCTCTCCTGGTGCTTCTCTATTTTGCAATGATAACTCCTATTAGTCAATCAGTACTTGGTCTAAAATTCTTCTGAGAAACCTTTCCACTTTCCTAAGACTAGGTGGTCTCTCTGCTAACACACCTCATCACATTTGGATTATCTATATATTTATTTGCTATTTTCTAGTGAGGGAATATTATCTATTCACTGAACCTGTGCTAATACCACACCATTAGCCACATATGGCTAATTGGCACTTGTGACATGGCTCATCCAAATTGAGATGTGCTGCAACTATAAAATGTACACAGGATTTTTAAAAATAGTACCAAGTAAGAATATGTAAAGTATGACAAGCTGGGCACAGTGATGCATGCTTATAATCCCAGTGCTTGGAAGGCTGAGACAGGAGGATTGCAGGTTTGCGGCCAGCCTCAGCTACTTAGTAAGGCCTTCACAACTTAGTGAGACCCTGTTTCAAAATAAAGAATAAAAATAGGGCTGAGGGTATAGCTTGGAAGTAGAATGCCCCTGGATTTCATCCTCAATACCACAAAAAAGTATAACAATAATAAATTTATATTAATTACATGTTAAAATGATAACATCTTGGTATATTAAGAATGAAGTATATTATTAAAAGCAATTCCACTTTTCTGCCTACTCTTTTTGGCATTGAAAAATTAAAATTTTCATATGTGCCATACAGTATGCTTCAATTAGATATTATTACATTCAATTAGATATTACTGATTATGATCTTAGGAGTAGAGAAAACACTGATTTTCCTTACTGATCACTTTATAACCTGAAAAGTATATATTGGATGATTAAATTACTAAATGGCAAGTAATTAGAAGAAAATAGCTGCATCATTCAATTAGCAACAAGTGAAGAGATTTTTACAGGTTCTATGTTATTAATCCATCAGAATGATTTTAGACACATCATAAAATGCCTTCTTTTTGTGTGCTTATAAAGTAGAACAAATGGGGGGGTGGCATAGCCTGAAAACTGGGAAAGTTCTGACTCTAAAAATATATATATTCTGTCCCTGCTTTAATAATGTTTCGATTTTTCATTTGAATTGTGTTTGGGGGGCAATTCTGAATGTGCCCGTCATAGGCAGATGCTTCTGTTCTCTAAGACTAGAGACACAGAATCAGTAGGTGGTGATGCAGATGGCAAAGAGAGGGTGGGGTGACATTTCAAACTGTGGGCGGGACTAATGCAAATTTGGCAGCCTGAATGGAATTTCTGTGAGCCTAACAATCTTGCAAGACTTCTTGCTTCCCAAGCAATCTTCAACTACCCACTCCCACCATATATATGTGCATATACATATATATGTACATATATAGAGAGAGAAAGTATGTACAGAATGCATGTGTGTATATATATTATATATATTCATATAAATATGTACATATGTGCATGCAAATACACACACACACACACACATAGAGTTTAACTCTTTCCTTTGAAAATCTTGTACATTGTAAGTATCAACACCAAAAGAGAGATGGGCATGGTGGAGTGCACCTATAATCTCAGTACTTGGGAGGCTGAGACAGGAGGATCCCAGGTTTGAGACCAGTCTCAGCAACTTAAAGACACCCTCAGTAACCTAGTGAGCCCCTGTTTCAAAGTAAAAAAATAAAAAAGACTGGGGATGTAGCTCAAAGGTAGAACGCCCCTCGCTTCAATACACACACACACACACACACACACACACACACACACACACATACACAAAGACTCAATATTTTGTTTATGGGATAAAGATTGTACTTTTTTTTTTTTTTTTTTTTTTTTTTTTTTTTTGCGGTACTGGGGATTGAACTCAGGGGCATTCTACCTCTGAGCTACACCCCCAGCCCTATTTTTTATTCTTTATTTTGAAACCGAGTCTCACTAAGTTGCGGAGTGCCTCACTAGGTAGCTGAGGCTGGTCTCGAACCCGGATCCTCCGGTCTCAGCCTCC